>CADDXX010000225.1:192519-286797 GCA_902810485.1 Alauda arvensis
CGCAGCCCAGGAGCGGGACGCGCCGTCCCGGGAAACCGTCCTCCCGGAGGGACCAGGCCCGGCCCCGCAACTCCTCCTCTTCCCGGGCTGTTAGCGGAGAGGGCAGGGATGCGCGGGCCTTCCCGGCCGGGCCCCAAGCCGCCGGCCCGGCGCTCCCGGGGGTCCAGCCCGCCCGTCCCAACGCAGCGGCGGGAAGGAAGCGGGGGAGGGGAAGGGCGCCCGCCGCCGCCTCCCGGCTCCGTCCTCCCGTTCCACGGGCAGGGCGGCTGCCAGGCTCCCTCCCTCCCTTCAGCCCTGCCCCTCCCTCTGCTCCCCGGGCCCGCGGCGGGCATTTACCTGCCGTGGCGGCGCAGAGCGGGGCCCTGGGGCCTCTGGCAGCCGGAGGAGGCGGCGGACTCCGTCCCGCTGCTGCCGTCCCCGAGTGAGGCGGGCGGGACGGAGCCGGGACCTGCCCCGGGAGGCGTTACGTAAACCGGCGGCGGCGGCGGTTCCAGCGCCACGGGGAGGGAAGGAGGGAGGGAGGGGGCCGGGCCGGCCGCTCCGTCACCCGGCAACGGGACTCAGCGCCCCGGCGGACCGCGCCGCCGGCTCCGCCCCGTATCCCTCCGCCCAGAGGGCGGCCCGGATCCCGGCTCCCAGATCCGTGGGGCTGTGCCGGGGCGGGTGGGAAGGGACTAGCGAGCATCGCGCCGGTGGGTGGGGTGCGGGGGACGACGGGACCGCTCCGCTCCGTCCCGTACCCGGCCCTGTCCCTATYTCTATCTCTGTCGTCGGCCGTAGGGCCCGCGCGCCGGCGGGCCGCTCTCGTGTGAGGGCCGCGGCGCGGGAAGGGCGGGGGGAGGAGGGGAAGTGTCCTTTGCCCTGGTTGTGCAGCCTCCCGCCCGCCGGGACCGCGCCGCGCTGCCCGCCGGAGCAGGGAGGCGGCGGGTCGGGCGCTCGGAAGGCACCGGGCGGGCGGCGGGAGCYGAGCCCGGAGAGCCGCCCGCCGAAACCACCCGCGCCCCTCGGGAGCGCTGCGCCGCCGCGGAGGGAACAGCCAGGCAGGGCCGGCGCTGGAATGCGAGGGAGGGAGCGGGGGATAATGATGGAGCGTAGCGGTGTTTGTCATGTGAGGGCCTTTTGAAATCCTGAACGACTCCGAGGGCAAGGTTAGCAAATAAAAGTTTATTTTACTGCGCAATGAAAGCTCGTCTGGAAGGGAAGTCGTCTTTTAGAAGATCGTTGCCATTGAAAGTCGGGTTTAGTAGGTGAGCTCCTCGGGAGCCACAGAGATTTTGTTCCAATTGATTAAATGCCAGTTTAATCACAACTGTTTACACAACCGTGGAGTAATGAAAGGGCAACATTTTTAGCATAGTAGATGGGTGAAAATGGGCCACTGTAAGGCTGAAAATATGACAAGACACGCCAAAGTATTCATTAAGCTTCTTAATTGGGAAAATAATGATGCCCTTTTCAGGTATACACTACCACYCCACATTTCTCAAATACATGAACACATTTGGGCCTAAGGAAAGTCAATATTATGTAAGATGTCAAAGTAAGCCTTCTGTCTGTGTAATCCGGAGGTTTTCTTCCTTTTGTTCCCTGCTCAACGTGTGGCTCCCTAGAGTTCCAAAATGCAGTATGTCATCATCATCCATGTTGGCTCACACTGCTGCTTTTGTGCACAACATCTTCAGTCACTGGAACCAAGACTGCCTTTGAAAACATGATCCCCCAGTGCCGGATGTAGTCCCATTTAGGCCTTTCAACAAGTTAAGTCTGTACATAAAAAATACATTTCATAAGGAACATGAATGCAAACACTGCCTCCCAGCCTGTATACTCATTTCCTGATACAGAGCAACATTGTTCTTATTTTTGTTTTATCTAGGGTTTTCCAATTTTGAACATCCTTAGCACCTAATTTAGTCATAAATCTGATTTAGGCTAGCCAAAAGTTAAGYATGCAGGATTGTGTAGCTACATGAACTACCAGCGTTCTCTGAAATGCYGCTGAGGCAGTAATTGATGTTGTATGAACGTACAGTTAATCAGTTACTTTCTCCAAACCTTGCAGGAGTATTCTGGGAGAAATCTAAAGAAAAAGTAGTGCTTTAAACTGTGTRATAAAAGGACAGAAATGTTCTCTGAACCGTTTAATTACTGATCAATTTATTTTCTTGTTATGAAAAGCTGAAACTGAAAAGCTTTGGGGAAAAAAATCCTGCTGACTGTTTTCTGCTGAGTCATTGCCGGGGTTTATCAGAAGCATTTCACCACCACTCTAATACAACTTGCACCAATCACAATCAAATCTCCTTTTGTTCAGGGGCTCAGAATTTGAATTCCTCTTTTCTAGGTATAATAAAATATACTAAAATATGGGGCACCTGGGATTTGTCTGTAGTAACAATTGGCACCTGTTTAAATCAATCTCCATACAGTCTCAGTATGTATTTGTAACATATATCATCAATACAAATCCAATCACTCTATTTCACCCTTTCTAAACATTTTTTCTCTGAAAGCTCTGTAGAAGGAACAGATGCTCAGAACATTGGTGTTCTCCTAATGGAGCAAGTCAGAGCACAGAGACCAATGACAGATTATTCTGAATATTCACGTAGTTGCTGTGTGACATTTCAAACTGACAGTTCTGGTTTTGTGGTCAGATCTCAGGAATCCCRACAGTAGAACTTTTTTGTTTGTTTGTTGGTTTTTGCTGGCTTTTATTTTCCTAACAACCAACCCAGTTCTGATCCCCATTTGGCAAGCATTTTAGAAACAGCTGGTACATGACCATATGCCATTCTGGCACTGCTGTGAGCTTATTTCCCACTTGTCCTCCTGGTCAATCAGAGCTGCTCCATGTGCTGAAGGACAGCTGGTCCCTTGGCATGCAAAGCAGCTAATGAACTTTTCCTCTAAAAAGCCATAGAGAGCAYATCAGCTGCAATCAGTGGTTTTTCCTTTCTGAAGTGCTATCAAAGATGGAAGTTTTCTGTGAGAGCCCTGTTTATTGCCTCTGTGACAACCTGCACCCTGTGAGAACAACTATGTGGGTGTGCATTGTAGGTGACAGCACTTGTTTGGAAAATGAAGGCTAAATGATCTGTGTTGAAAAGAATGCTAAACCACAGCTGAGTGACTGATGGACTTGTGCCTTTCTTTATCTGTCAGCYTCAGCAAGTAGCTCCACTTCCCTTTTTCATTGTGATCCCTGCTGAAAGGGTCTCCAGTAAATTTCTAAAAATGTATCCATCTCATCATACAGTATTTCTTCCTTTAAGTAACCTCCTGAAGGAGAAATTGCACAGCAGTCCAGTATTACATAGCCACAGCTTGTAATCATTTTATTGTCWGCCATCCCTCTTACTTCCTTAAAATCAGTCAGTTTATAATATTCCCTAAAATTTCCTTGTAGGTGCAATAAAAATCCCCTAATTTTCCCTGAGCGGGGATTATGTCTCAGTTAACTTTGAAAGTCATTATACCAATCCTCTTGTTTACASTTCATAAACTGTTCATATGAAATGCTTGATAAAAACAATCTGCCCATTCAGCATGTTTGAAATGGAGATGTAATACCATTTGTAAGGGAATATATAGTTTGAGAACTTAAAAGATCATCTAAGTGTGCMGGATCTAAATATACACATAAATTCATAATGTATTCTTAAAATCTAAAAAATGGATGAATGTTAATGTAAACAGAAACAGGGACTATTCAACAGATTCACAATGAGTTTTATTTGAAAGCTTCATACACAGATTCAAAATTATAATTATCTCTTTGAAACTACTTTTCTTAATTCCATTAAGGCTTACCTAACTTTTTTACTTCTTTTCAGGGTCCACTTCAGGTTTTGAGCAAAGACATTCACACCTCCCAGAAGTAATAACTCGGTTCAAATGACACATTCAAAAGGCATTCCTCAGCACTAGATCAGGTTTCAGATTCCTTTTTACTGATCCCTCTTTCCTAATAATAACCCCGTGCAGTRAAAAACCATGCTGTACATACCCAAAGGATCAGAGGACCACTCTGTTGTCAGCATCAAGGACCTCATCTACTGCAGTGAATGGAATRTGACATTAAATTTTAGTGGGGCTTTCATTAGGCCACAGTCCAACCCTTTTCCTTTCAGACTTCTCTTGAAGAGGTTTCAATATCTTTAACAGGAACACACTWGTGTGGTGAGCATGTAAGATCTGAGTCACTTGAAAAATCAATTGYGTAATTCAAAGTAAATTTATTTTCTCTTTAGTGCAACTTGATCACTATAACCTCAAAATGTATTTTTGTTTTCTTTGAACACTAACTGCATGTAGGAAACTATCACAGAAACTGCAGGTCAGRCAGTGCTGTTCTGTAACAAGTGTCTGGGCTCGGTGTTGGTACTTCTTTAGGACTCCACTTTTTTTTGTAGTTATTTTGCTTCAGTGTTACTCTTACCCTTTTTCATCCTGCAGCACTAACAATTGAGAAACTCTAATAATACCTTGAGAAACCTTTGAGCAGCCCTAAGTAATAYATGAACAGGACTCTGTCTCAGTATRGTGCTGTGTGCATAAAACAGACCACCTGAGGTCTATTGTAAAAAAATACTCAGATAAAATGATAAAGACCAATGATAATTGYCTGCAGCAGTTTGTCCAAACAGTCAAGCAGTACAGAAAGATAAAAAATGAAAACATTACACTACATAATGAATGTAAAGGTCCAAGTACCTAGGTACAGCAAGGACTAGCTTTCACTTGTGGCGTAATGAAAGGACTACAGGAAGTGCAGTGTTACTAAAATGAAATCATTTTCACAAGTGATGAAATACAAAGCAAGTATTACATGCAATTGCATTTTAAGGACAGTTAGTCACCATTAAATATACCAGTGTCTCAAAATCTGATCATTTTTTGTAATGTGTATGTAGAAGAATTTTATGTCATAATGAGGTATGAATTTAATTGCATTATATTTGTTGCTTCATCAGCTATTGTCAAGCTATTAAGTTAATTACATGTTAAGTTTTAAACTAGATGAAACACATTATGGCATCTGTTTTTTCCTATATGCTACAGCCATTCCAGAATTACCRTGTTGGAAAGGTCTGAGGTTTTGGCAGTTCACTGTCTTACAAATAGTTCATGAATGCAATTAAACATCCTTGAGTAGCCTGCAGCATCAGCATCCAATCCTTGCCTTGCTCATCAGAGATACAATATTATTCTACTCTAATTCCACTTTTTTTTTGCCTTTTTTTTTTCCAGATACTGGCCATATTCTCAGTCAGTGAAAATGCTGAAAACAGTTGCAGTCTCATAGCTGATGATCTGGCCACAGATTTAGGAATTAATGTACTACCATCTTTATTAATGATCTATATAAAATGAAAGGTGAAAGACACACTTGAAATTTTATTGATTTCTTAAAGCAATTGCACTGAAAGTTATTATTTTCCTTAGCATTTTCTTAAGATATTCTGTACCAGACCCTAGTAATAGAAAAGTATTCCTTTGTGTATTAATGGCTTATTGTCCTTTGGCACTTTGACATTATGTTTTGACTGATCAAAAAGTTTTCTTATCTGATCCTGYCGTCTACAAAGCAAAAAGGTTTCATGTTTTCAGATGCTTAAAAAAGCCAAACAATACCCTCAAACTTGGTTTGAAAGCTGGGACTTGAAAGTGAAGGAATCTGTATACATGACTTACAGACTGTACTAAGATTATTATTGTTGTTTTTAATGATAAAAATGTTGATATTTTTATGTGTGTGAACTGTTTCATCTGTGTGGGAGCAAAAGGCAAAATGGCCATTGCTGCTTTCTGATAGAATTGAGAGGCTGGGTGGTGCTGCCATTAGAAATAACTAATTCCATAGATATCAAAGGGCTGTTAAGAGTGGCTGATTAATACCAGTAGCCATTACAAAGAGTTCATATGGGGTAGGGGAAGAAGTAAAGTTTAACAAAAGCAGCATTTAAAAACGGGTRCTGAATCCCAACCAAATATATTACTATCTTGACATTAGGGAGGAAAAAATGCCAGTACATGCAGAGCTCTAGTATCTGCATTTCCAAAGCTGTAGCTGCTCTAGGARGAGATTTCTAGCTGGTATGATTGACTACAGGGCTGTCAGCCTGAAATAGAAACCATTTGAGCAGCACGAGAGAAGAAGAGGGTATTTTTCTGTCAAGAAGTAGCTAATATTTCAATATTTTGCAACTAGACTGATATGCTCTCGAAAGTATATTTCATGATATTTTGGCTTGTAATTCTAACTGAATTAGATCAGATGYTCATTTAAAGAGGTATTTATTGGAACTTGTTAAYAGGAAGAAAACTACTTCACTTTCTAAGGCCAGTTTATGTGTTTATGCTAAAAAGGTGTTTTCTCTCAAGACAGTTATCACTGTTGAGATGAAAACTACTTGTTTTCTGGTTTCATTAGGGGTTTTTTTTTTTTGTTAAAATAGGGTTGTCTTTTGAGTGTGATACTATTTCAATATCAACTGTGAAGAAACTAAAGAGCAGGCATAGCTTTAACTGGCTGAACAAAAATTGGCTGTCTTGGTGTTAAAACACCCCCACACGTTTTGGCAGTTGAAGAGGTCATGAAATAAAGGAATATTTAGATGATTCTCCCTCTCTTATGCAGAATATAGATGACTTTCAGACACTGTTTAAGATCTATTAAACCTTAATATTTTAAAGTAGTTCTTAACACAATTAATTGTCATTTTTATACATTGCCATCAGTGTGCAAGGTGTGAGATCAACAGCTCCATTCAAATTCCCCTGAAGTAACARAAACATTTTCATTAMAGAARTGWTTTCTTCTCTTAATAATAGTAGCAGTCAATTTATATCTAAAAGGCTATTTGTGACTGCAGGTCTAKTCCTGCTTTTACATCCTCTTTTTTCTTTCTACACAGGAATATCCTTTAACTGCTATGAAAGTGAACAGTGAATTTATGAATAAATCTGTACTGCTTACCTCTTATAACTCCAGCAGGGAGGAGGCAGGTGTCTTCTGTTAATGGGCCAGCTGTTAAAGCCAGATAGGGCAGTGTTCTTTATCACTTCCACCACCCATGCTACCTCCAGGGGAATATCTGCTGTTAACAGGCCATTTAAAGCTCACTGCATCCCATTGGGCTCCATCCAGCAGGAGGAGCCAAGCAATCCTACCTGGATAAAACTTGWGAGTCAGRAYACCAGGCCAGTGTGGTTTCCACTGGAAGTCCTCTGGAATCCACTGGAAAGAAATTAATATTTTATAAATAAATATAAATTTACTTTAAAAATATAAAAATGAATATCTATATAAATTCATTAATTCCTTCCTTCCTTTCCCACAAATGGGACTATAATCCTACAATATAGTTCACTTCAACATTATTTGTTAAAGGGGTAAAATGAATGCAGTGACATTAAATACAAGAATACTTTATTTCTCAAAATATTTTCCTCCTAAATGCAAAGGCCAATATTCACAGCATTGAATAAGAATTGATAGCCAAGGGCATTGCTTTCTGGCTTAGTGCAACGTTTTGACATTGTAGATTTTTATTCCTGGATCCATACTTTCACAGATGCATGCGCTTCTGTGTTTGACTTTGAACTTTTCCAGGTAGGAAATCACATCCTTGAGAAACAAGATGAACATTCCATGCTTCACTGTTGTGCATAAAAGTGATTCCTGTATTTGGAATTCAAGCATTGCTGTGGCACAAAAACATTATGACAACGTTTCTCCATGGTCAGTGAAAAATTCTAATGCCCTGTTAAAAGGAATTCAGGGCACCTGTGTGAGGCACCAGCTTCTCTGCTCTGACTGCCTACGTCTGCCAGCTGATCCAGCACTCCCACATGCTGAAAAAGAACTCTGCTTAGAGCTCATCAGTGCAAAACATTTTTGAAAACCATCTGAAGAATCAGCAGGTTTGGCTTTGCCACAACGAACTCTTGACACCAAGACATTTTTACAAGTAAGTAGGAGCCAGGAGAGGCTCCCACTTCACATGCACATGACTGTTCTTTCTTCCCACTCCTTGAAGCCAGTGTGGTTCCATCCAGGTTTCCTCTCAGGGATGATTCTTGGCTTGTGCTGCCTCCTGATGATGCTAGGCAGCTGTTGCTGGCCAGCTGTGCTAACATTTAAGTATTATATAGTCCTGTGCAGAGGTAATTGATTTAGGCATTTTTCCTGGGAAATAGAAATGTTTTTTTCTAGGTCTAGGACCTTTCCAGTCTTGAGTGAGCTGAACCCATGGATTCTGATTTTCCCAAGGAATGAACAAATSGTAAAATGCCCAAGGATATGGGCTGCTCTCCATCCCTCTTGTTGCAGCTAGGTTACTGTTCAGAAAGGAAAGACAGAAGCAAGAAGAATATAAAACCAGACTCAAACTCCCTTTATCTTGTTGCTGAAGATCCTCCTTTGAAATAACTAGCCTTAATTCTTGGGATTCAAACTCTGTTTCCATTTGTATGTGTGCAGTTTACCCAGTTTTGTAGTGCAAACTGTGAATACTGTGTCTACCTCATGTTACTGAGTTACTGAGAGTTGAAAGGAGGGAGATGTGAACCTCATCCTGGGCTATTCTCTACACTGCTGCTTAGAGCAGTCTTCTGGAAGAGCTCACTCCACATGCAGGATAAGAGTGCTAATGTCAGCTGGGAGTACTAAATGGAGTTTGAGCTAAATGCAGAGCTACTCGGGGATGCTAGGTGTGGGAATGGCCTCTCTGGGGATGAACTTAGGCATTTCTTCCTCAATTACAGCTTCAAGAGTTCGGTTTGGGATACTTTTAAGGATCTGGGAGGAGGTGGGTCTTTATAGAAAATTTTAAAGTCCAGTATGGAGACTCTAGTAGATATTAAGCTCTTCCATGGATATTAGGTGACCTCAATAGCTCTCTTGGATTTTAGGCACTGCAGACTGGAGCTATTACAAAACTGACAGGAAGGCCAATGAGCAGAAATAGGCCCTTATAACTGAAACATGTTTTTTKCCCTCTCATCTTCAAGACATGCACATTTGGAAAAGTAAAGAAGGCAGTTTCCCTGCTTACAGTAACCCAATTTTAAATGAGGGAGTAAATTCCTGTAGGTTGGATTCAACTCCTGAAGATATTTGATAYCTTTTCTGTGTGTTTGTGCAGTTTTCCTTCTGTGAATGAAATTATCCATATATATGATACTATAGTCCATGTTCCTTGTTTCATAGATTCACCTCCAGCTGCCTGGTAATGTATCATGCAGTGAAAGGGAGGTATTCAGCTGCAATTTCTTTTTAGCAAACTCGGTAACTGACTTTTCTAGACAGTCACTGTTTGTCATGATGTGTGACAAGGGAGTTTTGAAAACTCTTACATGAGCTAGTAGTAGAAAGTACTTCCAATGTACATTAAAAGTACTGCCTCATTTGTTTTACAAAGAAAATCCTAGCAATAGCTCAGCTGAAATGTAATAACTGCCTGGTTTCACTGCTGCTGCTCRTCTCATCCAAAGTCAATGATAAATGCTTACGTTTTTTCTGTGATTGGTCTYGAATTTGGAGTGTGTGATTGTTTGCATTAACTATTCTGCTTTGTACAGAAATATATACAGTTATGATACAGCTATRCAGATGATAACAAGCTCCCATGATTTGGTAATTATTTTTTTTTAAACCATAGGTATAGAGAACATTTTAATTGCTTACCACCCCATTTCAGGGGTTCATCTGAGTCAYGTCTCACTGGGGGCAGGCAGGTTTTGAGTCTATGCAGTTGTATGTTAAATTACACTCTTCTTTGCTTGTAATATGGATTTAAGGGGGATTTTCTTTTAATTCCATAATKATTAGATTCTCCAGTGCACTGCTCTTATTTTTCACAGTGGTAGATTTTGTAATGTCAGCTGAGATTGAGATTCCTTTGGCACACCTATCATTTGTATACACAGAAGGCWCTGAAGGTGCCCATTATTTTCAGCTAACAAGTAATCTTATTCCCACTTGAAACACATTGTTCTGTATCCTAATTTTGGCTTTTACAGTTACTTGCTTAATTGCATTTGGATTACTCTGCACCATGTTTTTATACATCGTATATAAAATCTGCAAGATAAAACATCACCATAAATAGATGCATTGATGTAGTCACAATGGAAACATTATGGCTGCCATAGAGATTGACATGATTTACCACCATCATTGGCACAGTGGACAGTCTGGTGCTGCTCTGCTGGTAAAAGCTCTGCCTTTCCACTGGTTCACCAGGCTCTCAGACTACCCAGGGCTGAATAGAGAGGTTGTACCAAAACATTTCTGCACTCACTGGAACGGTGGCAGAACTCTCTACAGACAGGTTCTTGTGATAATATTACTGCAGCAGCAACCCATTCCTAGAAAAGRTTTATGGAAAGGATTTATGGAGGTTCATGCTCCTGCACGCTCCACTTCTTTAACCCTTGAGCTGCTGGACAAATATACCAGTGTCTCCTTGCCAATAATTCCTTCAYGTGGGAGCAGCAGCTTCTGCTGAGATTTGTGCACCTCCTGAGTCAGTAATTCCCTTTGATCTCCAGTCCAAGATGGTACAAGATGGTGATGGTGGTATGACAGGAATTGTCTTGTGGGTTGTATTTGGCTGGAACAATATCCATGATAGTGTATAATAACTGCAGACAGTATCAGTTGCTGTTTGCAGTGGCTGAATGTCTTGGTAAGAAGTTAATGTCATGCCAATGAAAAAAAAAAGTTTCATAATTTATCTCTTTGGGAAGGTTTTATCACATAAAACTGTGAATGCTCCTTTCATCTTGCACTAGGGTTGTTTCTTTTGCTTTCAGTCCCTTTTCCATGTGAGAAGATAATCAAAAGAGCCATTTGTGCCACCTACAGTATAAGGGCCTTCACAAGAAGCCACCACAGAATATTTCCATTTATATGATATTGGAAAACCTGATTCTGAAGATTAAACATTAGTTGAGATATTTAGGTTGTATTAAACAATGTGTTCTGTCAGRTCAGAAGGCACCCTGTAAATCCCTGTACCTGGAAGGTCTCTGTGGAAGGRCYGTATGAGCTCTGCCATATTTTGACAGGATATAGCATATATAGATTGTTCTAATAATCTATGTTTACTTGGTTAATTATTTCCCTATTTCCCTAGAAAGAGGAAAATACTGGTGTTGCAACGTTTGTTGCAGAGGTGCATAAAAGTGAAAGCAGAAATCCATAAATATATATGCATATGCTACTATATATTCATGTCTATAAATTATACAGGTTTTTCAGCAAGGAGTGGTGAATGYATTTCTCAGTAGAAGTGAGAACATCAGAACATCATTTCCATGCATGTTTCAAGAGATCAACTGAATTCTTGAAGGTGAATGATAAGGGACTGGGGGTTGTGGAGGACTGAGATAACACCAGGAGTCACCTGAAGGTATGGAAGGGGTGGAGCTACCRAACTTACTACGTCAGACCTCACAAAATCGAATCTCTAAGTTGTCTCAGTGTTTTTTAATGTATTTTCAAGTGTTTCATGATCTCATAGATTTCTTTTGGTGGATTGCCTGTGTTTTCCAGTCACAGAGAAATGATGGTTTACCATGATAAATATTCTTTCAGGAATGCATGTTATTAAACTGCCCCTTTAAGCACTGAGGTGTAGGCTGAGCCTTAACTGTGTGCTCAAGTCTTGATTTCACTGGGATTTAATTGCAGGTTTAAATGGTTTCCTGAGTTAGAGCCAGAAAGATAGACAGTTTACAACTAAAGGACAGTTAGAACACCACCTGTTTAGCTCCTAGACTCCTCTTGCCATCCATATATGCATGTTTACAAATCCATTTTCATATAAATCTAGGTAGAATTAGAGCTTGGGAAGAGAAGGGAGTACATCAGAGCCTGCYTCTAAACTTAATTGAAATGAGAATTGGAGAATTGCTTCAAACCCATCTCTTGCAAACATGTTTTGGAAYRACCAGAAGATGCTGGGATGATATCCAAAAGACTATTAGTGAAASAAAAGCTATTAGCATATTTCACAATGTGTACCCTGGCAAACAGCTCAACAAAAATTCGTGTTGATAAAGCCAGTGGGGTCTGGGTCACCTCACCAGTGTTCAGAATCATACCTTTAAATATTGGAAAGATTTACCAAGAGGTGTGTAATGAACCRTTTTTATAGCAACAAAGTTTCTATGTTACAGAAAATAATGTATTATTATAATGCATAGATTTGATGACATATAAAGAGAATTTTTTGCATTTACCGTGAACACAGGACATGAAAAAAATAAGGGAGGGGTCCATGATGAAATAGATTCAATAATTTGACAAAGAATGTATTAAAATATATGCTTTTTATATACAGATTATTTTCTGTGCTATATCAACAACAACAACAAAAAACAAACCAGAAATATTTCAAATATAAAATGTGTGATCAATGTGCATAAACTTAGCTAGTATATACAGAATAGAGACAACAGTAAAAACAAAACAGAGACAATTTCAATTAAGGAAGAGGGACCTGGACAAGCTCARGAAGTGGGCACATGACAATCTCATGAGGTTCWACACRGTCAAGTGCAAGGTCCTGCACCTGCTTTGGGGCAACCCCTGGTATCACTACAGGCTGGGGATGATGGGTTGGGAGAAACCCTGTGGAGAAGAGCTTGGGGGTGCTGGGATGAAAGTTTGGACAAGAGCTGGCAGTGTGTGCTTGGAGCTTAGAAAGTACCCTGGGCAGCATCCAGGGCTGTGTGAGCAGCAAGTCAAGGGAGCTGATTCTGCCCCTGTGCTCTCCACTCTGCTGAAACTCCACCTTGAGTATTGCTTGGGATCCTCAGCAGAAGAAAGCCATGGACCTGATGGTTTGCAATAAAAGGAGGGGGGATCCATACTAGTTGTAAGGGAGGAATTTTTTATTATTAGGGTGATGAAACAYTGGAACARGTTGCTYAGCSAGGCAGTGGATGCCCCATCCCTGGAAATATTCAAGGTCAGGCTGGATGGRGCTCTGGTCAACCTGGTCTAATGTAAGATGTCCCTGCTCATTGCAGGAGGGTTGGATGAGCTTTAAGGGTCCCTTCCAACCCRAACTAGTCCATGATTCCATGACTGTATGTAATTTCTCATTCTGAAAATATTTTGACTTGTGAATAGTTKTATTTCCATATTTTAGAGTTTATGTAAAAGATGTGCCACATTACAGGTAATTATGCAAATCAAAACTTTTTTGTTGTTGTCAGTGTAATTGTGGTAAGTTTACTAGTAAGATACAGCAAGGAAAGCTGGGCTCCAAATCCTTGCTTAGTTTGTTAGATCCCACATTTGTGTGCTRTTTTCTTTTTCCTAACTTTCAGTAYATCTTTCTCAGCAGCCACACAGTGCATGATGCATTCAGTTCATTACTTYCATGTGATATATCTGGTTATAGCATCAGAAACACGGTTACTTAGTGATTCAAGCTAATGGTAGTGTTTGGATCAATTTCTCTATAAATACATAGTGAGGGGAATCTTCAAGAAGAGGTAGCATTGCTGAGCAGATTTATTGTCTCCATTTTGATGAGTAGGAACAAAATGTGTTTTATTGAAATGTTCTGTATGAAAATTTGCATTTTATTTAACATGAAATTGAAAAAACACATTCAATAATTTGAAACTTTGAGCTTCACTTGAAATCTGAATTCAGATTTAGATCCAAAATTGATAAAACTGAAGTTTCTGTCTATAATGGTGGCTCTTGCACAAGAAAAGAAGGYATAGAAGCTAGTAAGAATTCCACCCAACTAATACAGGGCAGTTGTTTGCCATTGTTATTTCTCAAATTGCTTTGCAAATTGACTTTCTCTCATTTTGTAAGGGAGGAAACTGAGACACAGAGAGAGAAGGTGATTTACCAGAGGTTTTACAGCAGGCCAGAGGCAGGTGCCCAAGCAGAAGCCCATTCTCTGCTGCCTGGTTCTGCCATCTGTCCACCAGCACCATGGTGCTCAGCAGTGGTCATTGGCAAACAGAAATCTTCTGCAGAGAGTATTCACCAGCTTTTGCTCTAGCATGGACCTTTCCTTATTCACATATAGGCATTACTTTAGCTGACTGGAAAAATGAAAATGGAAGAAAAAATGGAAGGAAAATCCCTTCCATTTTCAAGATGAGAAACTAGAACATTATAGTAAAATTTATGCTGCCAGAAACATTTATCCCTGTGTGATCTTTTACTGTTTCCTTAAATGAGCAGCTTCTCTTCATCCAGCAACAGTGAATTCCTCTTCATTCCTATGCAAAGAATCAGTTTAAACTGATTCAAGTACTTTTACAGGCAGCCTCCAAATGAATACATTGCATTTCACTGAGTTTGCAAATGCTGGTTAGGTCACAAGTTGCTCAGACAAAAAGGTTCTATCGTAAACACTGGTTATTTTCACTTCTCCTCCTTCTCACATGCAAGAGGAGTGAGATTCATCCATTGACATTYATTTGTGAAATAGAGCCTTGTCTCTTCATATATCATATACCAATTTAACTATGTTACCTCAGCCGTGTGAATTTTTATTTAATAATACTGTTTAAAATTATGTATGCTTGTACTGGTATGAAGGTGTTTTACACTGCCACTGGTCCTCCTTCTGCTAAGGAAAAATAAGCTATTCTTACACAGCTCCTAAMCTGGAGATGTMCAGCTTTAACTCTRCTAAAGCAGTCAGGTCAGCACAACTCTATTGTAAACAAGGTCTGTATTGCACAGCGAAGGCTGGATTACCGGGGTTTGCACAAGGTCTGCCTACAGAATATGCACAACCAGTGTGACTAGTTGTGYTTTAATGAGTGCTAATGACACGTGTGGTGACACCGGTCCATCTCGGCGTTTCCTGCCTGCCTCTCAGAGTGACTAAGCGCTTCCCTCGCACGCCGAGCCAGCTGCACGCTGTTATTAGGGGCAGTCCTGTGTCATTTTCACAATTACAGTACATGTCACTTCATACCTGTGGACTGCCAGCAAGAGAGCACTGTCCGTCCAGAAGAGAAATACTGCCTGCAATCGCTTTCCAGGGCTGAGGGAGGCAAATGTTTACTCGCAGGCACGGCTTTTCTGACCGTGAATAGTCCCCGTGCTTTCAAAGGGATTAAGCCTGGTASTAAGTATTTGCAGGATCAATGCCTTGATCAGCATGCTCAAATGGTTAATTTTGTTCTTTGCAAACATGTTGGAAGGATGCTAAAATACTCTTATGATGATACMCATGCGGGTTAGGTCCTGGTTTGGRATTGCATTTCAATTTTTAAAAAGCTTTGGCAAGCAAACCCCCACTGTTACATTTACTCCAAAGCATGTTTTGTGATGAATGCAGTGGTCAGAATGTCACACAGACAAATACTTCAGTAGAAACATGGAAATAATCAGATGTGGAAGTAATCAAATTACAGTGTTACAAAATCTCATTAAATAATGGGATCTAGAAACTGTGGGTTAGATTTATTACTGGAATGAACAGATACCATTTATGGAAATTGTAGGCTAATTTAAAAAAAAAAAAGTGGAATATGTGGATTTTATTAAAAGAAAATTTACATTAGTATCTTTTCTGCCTTCTTTTCTGTTTCCTCTTAACATGTAGCCAGCTCCTACTCTGTTTTTACTCTGTGGTCTTGCTGTCATCTTTTCCTGTCTACACCCTTTCCATAACTCAGTGCATCACTAGATCCAAGAAATCAGCTTTGCCTGCTACTACAAAATATGTAGTGTTTTTGAGTGCTCCTCTTAGCCAAAAATCAGTTCCTCAACTTTGGCTCTTGTTTCACCCTACGATTAATCCTTTGTAGATCACAAAGGAGTTTAGCCAGAGAGGAGTTCACTTTCTCTCTTGTAAGAGGAAACACCCTTGAAGGTGCCTTGAGCCCTTTCCAAGGAGCTTTGGGAAGATAAATAGCATGTCTGTGCTGTCCACATTGATCAGCTGCAAACTTTGCACCTACTTCTTATCTTCMCTTGTCCACAAAGCCTGCCTGTCGCTGAGCACGTGCAAATGCAGCCTCAGCAGCTGGCTCTGTGACTGAGAAATTCAGGTGTACGTGATAGCTGCAACCACACCTCAGCTCTCTGCAAGCACGGTTGGTGCCCCTCCACTCCAAAAAGYTGTTGAGACCCCCACACTGGAGATGTACTTGGTGTTCAGCACCGGAATTATGAACACAGTTTTGTATTTTGGCAGTGTGATTAAAGCCAGCCACGTTTCCAGGGAACTGAATTTGTGGATTTTGCAAAGAAGGTAAAGTTGTGCTGCAGCAGTTGTGCATTGTATGAACTTAATGATGTCTTTGTTCTATGAACTGTAATAATTAAATCGAATCCACAGTAGAATCAATACATGTTGCCATTATTTTCATTAATGTATGCACATTAATAAGAGTACAGGGAGAAGCTGTATGTAYATGTGATGAGGTTAATGAAGCCTTTGATAATACTTCACCTGGTATTTTCATAGTTGAGATACATTTAGGTACTGATAAACATAATTTAATGCTACTAAATTAAAATTAATAATCTGAATATGAAAACTGCTTATCAACAGCAGTTCAGTAGAAAAGTATTTTAAGAAGGGATAAAGAGCAAATATAGGTAAGCAATGTCATGCTGCTGCATAAAAATAAAGAAATGTTATATGTAAATAAAACCAAGTAATCATTCCACACTGCTTAGCTCTCTGCATGTTTTAAACTTCAAAATTGATCATGTTCTTGTTTTTTTGCAGATCAATGAGAGCAGGAGTCCAAGGACAAGCAACAAGATTAATTGATTCTCTTCCTTGACAGTTCAGGACCAGAACCACTAACAGATGCTGCAGAGAAGCTCACTGTGCACATTTTTGATCCACATCATATTCATAAGTGTAGCATGTTCATAAACYAAGGGAGTAGGATATTGTTGACCTGAATGGTACTGAAAGCATTTGCACTCACAAAAAAATAAAAGTATCGCCCTTTTAATAAAGCAACACATGACTTGCATAAACTGGGGCTGAAAATTTAGGATCATAAARTGCTAGAATATCCTGAATTGAAAGGGTCCAACACAAGGATCATCCAGTCCAACTCTTGGCCCTTCACAGCATTATCCCCAAGAGTTACACCATGTGCCTGAGAGTGTTGTCCAGAAGCTTCTTGAACTCTGTCAGGTTTGGTGCTGTGACCACTTCCCTGGGGAGCCTGTTCCAGTGCCCAGTCACACTCTGAATGACAAACCTTTTTCTCATGTACAACCTAAACCTCCCCTGACACAACTTCAGGCCATTCCCTGGGGTCCTGTCATTGTCACCACAGAGAAGAGATCATTGTCTGTTCTTTCTCTTCCTCTCATGAGGAAGCTGCAACTGCAATGAGGTCTCCCCTCAGGCTTCTCTTCTCCAGACTGAACAGACCAAGTGACTCAGCCACTCTCATGTGACTTCCCCTCAAGGCTGTTCACAATCTTCACTGCCCCACTTTGGACATTCTCTAATAGTTTAATCTCTTCCTTTTATTGTGGCACCCAAAACTTCCCCAGGACTTGAGATGAGACTGCTCTAGTGCAGAGCAGAGCAGGACAATTCCCTCCCTGGCCTGGCTGGTGATGCTGTGCCTGATGTCCCCCCAGGATAGGGATGTCCTTTCTGGCTGCCAGGGCACTGCTGACTCTTGCTCAGCTCTCTGTTGACCAGGACCCCAAAGTCCCTTTCCATGGTGCTGCTTTCCAGCCTCTCATTCCCCAGGCTGTCTGTATATTCAGAGCTTCCCCATCCCAGGTGCAGAATACAGAATATTTCCTTGTTCTATTCATATGATTGGTGATTTCTCAGTCCTCTCATTTGTCAAGGTCTCTCTGCAGGACCTCTGCCTTTGAGGAAGTCACCAGCTCTTCCCAATTTAGTGTCATCTACAAACTTAGTATACTTGGGGTATATAAGGTCTGTATAGCAAAAACAATTTAAAAAGAGTTTATTTGGGACAATATTGAACAGTAAGGCATGTCCCTCCTGACCAAGGCTGTGGCAAGCAGCAGCATACAATAGAAGACTAGACTAGGAGCCAACAGCCTGAGCTCTGTTCTTGATCTGCTCAGCAGAGTGAAGAGGTCAGTGTACTTCTCTGTTTGCCTTCCCACTGAAGTTCTTGGTTTCTCCTTTCAGTGTTTTGACCTTTTTGCCACCTTTAACTTTTATCTCTTTGGAGTGGGACCATCTTTCCCAGTGTTTCCATAAAGCTGAGTAGAATGCATCTCTGGGTCTTTGTGTGAGTCTTTAGACACTGCTGCAACTATAATTTGCCAGGAAGGAAATTAATTTCTTTCTTAGGCAGGGAAATAATCCCAAATATATGTTACCATCTGAGACTTGAGTTTCAACAAATGCCTGTTTGCTTCTGTGGCATCTCCTTCAGCGTGCCACTGACTTCACAAGAGGTCTGCTGGGGACTGGAGCTGTGCATTTGCTGCAGACAACTTTCTTGTGGCTGAAGACTGCAGAAAGCTGGACTGGCATTAACAGCTGCCTGAAGCACAGGTTACAGTGAAGTATACACCATGTTCAGATCATCCTTACATACCTTGGATTCCATTGTAAGCCTTAAGTCTGGGAGTGAGGAGAACTCTTTGGACCATAAATACATTCGCTGGGCATGATGAACTATGTGAATTTGAACTTCAGTTATGGGAAAAGAAGAAAGCACTTTTATTCTACAGTCATATTCTTGAGACTGCTATGGTGCAAATCAAGACAGGATTTTTTTCTCTTCTCCCAGGAAACTTGGAGACATTTCTGTCTGTAACAGGTGCTACTGATATTCTCAGTACATGTATATACCTGAGGCAAGGTTGAGTGTAACTCTTCGTTCACAATCAAATAATAATACATAAGTGTGCTTACAGCTATGCCTGCAATAATAGTTCTTTATTATTCAATATGTAGAATATTAATTTTGTAGAGTATTGGCAATTTTCTTAAGGGAGAATAGAAGAAAAAATGTAGAAACAAGTACAAGATAATTATTAGAAACCCAGGGAAAAGAGACTTATGACTTTTATGATGCTTGGACACTGTGGACAGGAAATGGACCAAAGGCACAGAGAATCAAGGAGGAGGGAAAAAAGGCATGATGAGGGAAGGACTTGGCAGCAAAATAAATGTTTCACCTTCTCTAATACTGAATTTTTCAYGTGGACAAAATGAGCATAAGGGGAAAAATAAAGCCAGAGGTAGAAATCCATCTGACTGAGAACAGATCCAAGAGATTCTTCTTTCGTTGCTGTTGAAGTTCAGTTCATAGTTGGAAGATAGAGATTTTTAAAAATGATGCATATTTTAAAGTAATTGTATCCACAACTACCAGAAGCAAGTTCAACATAAACAAATGCTTCACTGCTTTCCCTAATAAGGAAAAAAGAGCATAATATGATGTCTCTGATCAAAAACATGTCCTCTTTTCTCTCTCATTTGTTGTCAAAGTCTAACAAACTTATTTGCATTCACTTCTCCCAAAATTTCTGATAATTTTGTCACTTGCAGCCAAACCTCTGCCCTGAAACACTGCATTGTCAGATCATCCAAAGTCTTAGCTGCAACATTTACTGTACGAAAATTGGGATTAAATAAACAAATCCTGAAAATAGGGCATTAGGGTGTTTGTTTGCATTTGGAAATCATCGTTGTTTTTTATCTTGCCAGAAAAATTGCCCTGCAAAGCGATTTCTGCCCCTTGATTCAGCATGCTGCTTCGGCATCCTTCCCAATCCCTGTTAATCCTGGCCATACAAACCACCCTGCTGCTGCGTGCTGCTGCAGAGCACCACACCGTGGGTCAAAGGGACAGCCCTTCTCACCTTTTTTTTACTGCCCTCTATCAAACAAACGATTTTGAGATGTTGAAAACATTTGGAGCTGATAGAAGASACCCTCCCCCCGCATGCAGAGTGTTTCCAGCGAGCGGCACGGGGCTGTGCAGGTCTCACCTGGGCATGAGCTCATCTGTGGGCAGTTCCAGCAAGGCTCAGAACATGAGGCCCCTCTAGCAGGGCTTGCAAAAGCTAATCCACAAAATGTTTCTGCTAATTGAGTCATGTGCTTGAACATGTGGAAATTAGAAACGAGCTGAACCTTTTTATCTAATTGCTAAATTGAGCTTTGTGTACTTCAGCTGAAAGTAGTGGAGGGGACCTTCCCACTGCACGACGTGGTTGTGGGACTGTGTGTGGGCTGAATGGGCAATTTAAAACAGGTATTTATTTAGTGCATTTCTCTGATAGGGTATATTGAGTGTATTTCTTTTCTTTAATTCCCATCCTGTATTTCTCTTGTACATCTATACAGATATTTGTGCATTTTTCAATGATGTTTGGGCATGAGTATCTCAAGGATATTTTTATACAAATGCAGGAGCACATGTATTGACAGAATGGAATATTGGGGAAAATGGAAATATTAATGGACTTTATTTTTTTGTAAATACAAGGAATTTACAGAAAGCTCCTCTGTAAATGTTACCAATTTGTGCTCCTGTAACTATCACTGCCAAATTAAGCAGGAACATTGCAGTAGCTCCTGGGGGCACCAGTCATCAGTCTGTAAGACTTGCTGCAGGAGGATCAGTGGCTCTGGAAAAATGTGTTCTGCTGGGGGACGGGGGAGGCCGCCAGAGATAGCTGCTTGCTCTTTCTGCTTGGTTACACACCCAGACCCTGACGAGTACAGCTGGCCTTGTCAAATGCAACATGCCAGGGCCAAACATGGCTGAGCATGGAGAGCTGTTCTTAACTCATGAAGTATGGCCCTAGTCCTGCAAGGACTGTGAGCACAAGCTTTCTGAGCTTTACTGGAGTAGATGAGTAATGCCCAAGTCATCTAGAAGTAGACATGGAGCTGGATTAAGCATTTAGGTGCCCACATGCAACTTTTTTCTCTGTTGACAAATCTAAAATTTGTGCAGGAATTAAGGATTAAATGTGGAAACCCTTTTATAACAAAAAAAAAAAAAAAAAAAAAAAAAAAAAGAAAAAGAAAAAAAGGGGAAAAAAAGGCATTGACACAGTCTGAAACAGAGCTACCCAGAGTCCTGCCAAGGCACCTGGTAGGGCTCAAGCTGGAATATCAGCCCAAGCACAGGGGAAACTCCACAGTGAAGCCCCATGCACTTTCCCAGTGAGTTATCACTGTGCTGCAGCATTTTAACTGTGGACAAAAATACCACCCTGCAGCAAGCRTGCGATGAGTGAAGCAACACAGTTATTGATGCAATCTGGGAAGTGCCAGCAGTGCCTGAGGTTTTCCTTTTGCTTTCTGTGTGCACAATCCAGGTCTGAGAGATCCTGACATTTAATTCTGAAACTCCGCCTGTGATATTAAAGCACTTCCCTAAACTGCCTATTGCACAAATTGAAACGAGCCACTGTGCTCCACTGATCATTCTGTGGGAAAATGTGTCTGATAAAAACGTTTACTTCCTTTTCCCCCCTCAATTCCTTCTGTTTGTACCAGATTTTGCATAAACAAAATCCCAAACACCGTATTCCCTTGAAAATACTTTCCCCCCAATCAGATCTTAAATTTCTACTCATGGCCTCTGAATCCTATTCARATGTTCTGTGAAGAATTAAATACCCAAGTGTTGAAGCTGATAAAGTCAGACTACAAAACACTGGCAGTTTTCACAGCTGTTTTTGCAGCGCCAGCCCGCGTCCTTTCCGTGTTTACGAAAACACGCTTGATCCTGGTTTATTGTGGCTMAACTGCTGCAGCCTGTGCACTTCAGGGAAATGCTGCCCCGTGACCTGGCAGCAGTCCCTGCTGCTGATAACCCCATCCCTGCCGGGGGCCCTGCCTAATCACACCTCCCCACGCTGCCGGCCCTGTGCCACCAGCACATCTGTGCTGCCTRTTTCGGAGTTATTCCCAACAGCAGCCTGCTCCCAATATCTCCTCACAGAGCTGCTGGAGTCTGAAGCCTCTCACAGCTTCCCGTGGTTGCTTCGCATTAGAGCAGAGCTGTTTCTGTAAATATGCAGCCTGAAAATACTCGCTTACAAACTCCCATCCGTGCACAGCCAGGGCTGGATCTGCAAAAATGTGCGGAAAAAAAGAGATGAACGTTTTCAAGATTCCTTTACTGGTGCTSAAAATGAATCATCTATACATGAAAATTAGGAAAACTCAAAAAATGGCACATTAACATACATCTAAAGAAGARCTGGATAACAATTATATAAATACCAAGTCTCTACCAAGATCTAAAATGTAATTACTCAAAAGCCTCCATTTTCTGACAGATGAAAGAGACAATTTTAGAGAAATTTGGTTCTGKCTAAGCCTCAAAGATACTGAATTTTTTTTTTTGTCCTGCTACACTGCCTGTACTAATCAGGAAAATTCCGTATTTTTTTCCTTAATGTCTTTAGTAATACAGTTGCTACTTGGAGAATCATGGCAATAATGTGATATTTCAACCTTGATGCCTAGGTAAAATTAAAATATGGTATGGTACTCATTCAGGTTATTGCAAGTATAATGAGAAATTTTCTTATGATTTCTTAAAATTTTAACTCTTTTTTGGTTTAAKTTATGCCTTTATGGTAAAGGCCTACTAAAATTTTTTGCTACCTCTGCCCTGAGCTTTGTGACTTTGAGCCCAGTGTAAGGGAATTTATTTTGAAAGTAAAACTGAAGACTGTCACCTCATTTAAAATGTTTTCTTGAAGGTTTTATAAACAACTTTTAACCATTAGTTTCCTCCCTCATGAGCAAGTGAGGGAGACAGAATAGGATTTCAGTCTTCAAATAAATGTAATCAGTTCTCAGGACTTGTCATTAAACTTAGATTTTCCTGTGGMTTTTCAGCCTTCTAGATGCCCATTCCAGCTGTCCCCTCCTCACATGAACTAGTAGTGTGGTGATCACTAGGATTTTAATTTGATTATTGTATTTTATACTGCATTTTGGTTCTTTTGTAATAGATACAGCAAAAAATGTGTCAGTCCAGGTTTTGCATGAAGCAGCAATTAGCCATTCCCAGGTTGGCATTAAATGGCTGCGTGGGCTGCATTCCTGAAACACCTGAGAAGCGTGCTGGTGCCTGATGTTTAAAATGTATTTATGTACAGCTCTGCTGAGCATGACAAAGCTCACATGAACTAGGGGACTAAGTGGCGTTTCTGGAGTAGTGTGGATGCTGCCAGGTTTGAGGATGTAGTGTGACATCATGCAAAGGTACCCAAATTAGAGGCAAACAAGGTCACAACTCGAAACCACGCCAGTGCTGCASCAGAATTAACCCCCCATGCTCCGCAGATTAATTGGCGCTGCCAAGAGGGAATGCTCATTACCCCGGGAGCAGCAGCAGCAGTGATTGCACTCATACCCACCACACACCAGAAAAAATATGTTTTGATAATTTGTCTGATCAGATGGAGAAAGGCAGAAGGTAGTGAAACCTGAGAGATAAAAGGGAAAGGACAAATCTGCTCAGGAATGGGGCTAATCTGACAGTCCTCCTGGGCAGTGGACTTYAACCTGGGAGGAAAGGCTGTAATCCTAAAGTTATCTTGGCACAGTACCCAAACAAAGCATCATGCAGCTGGGGGCTGGTCATCGCCTTGACTAGCAACTCTGTTTCTTCATTAGATGCTTTTTAAAATAATTCCTTCTAAACCCCATCCTAATATATTAGGGAACACTGTTGGAAACTTCTCAACATCATTTTGTCCTATTGTGGAAGCACACAATAACCATCMAACCACTAATAACACATTAGTTTGGATGCCTCCAACTAAGGCATCTTTGTACTTCTCAACAGAGAACTTTTGAACACATTAATATCCTTTTTTTTCATGGTATCAGGCTAGAATTTGCATTTCTTTAAATTAACTAAGCTCTTCACTCCTTTGAAGTACATATCTRTTTTAATTTCTCTCTGATGGGTCTTAGGTCTCTTATAGATTGTCCTTTAAATCTGGATTACATCTGTGCCAGAATGATCCTCTGARGGCTGAATTCCACAGTTGCCTCTTTGTGCCACACAACCTTTACCATTATCTGGGCTTGCTGATATTCCTTAAAAGTTCTGTGATTTCTCTGAAGTTGTGCTRAACTATTCAAAGCCAGTGAATGTGTCACTGCTGGAGGTGCAACCTTGAGACACTGAGCAGAACCTTAGTGTAAATGAGATGCTTGTGCCTGAAAATGTGTAGGACAACRTGCTGCCCTGAATTTCATGTTTCCATCAGATGTGATAAAAGGGTTTTCCTTTGCACTTTAAGGGAATTATATTTTGGGCCTTATACTTTTAGACTGGTCTTAGTGCAGAAGAGACTGTGGGAAGGATTTAAGAAATAWAAAAACCTGTTAAAAATATTTTACTTGTTTTTAATACCTGCCTTTTATGACCTGCAAAAATCCTAAATTATTGTTTTATAAGTCACACTTTCTGTGTAAGAGGTAAAAAATATTTGTAACTCATTGCAAGACCATTCTGTCTGTACAGTTGGCTCTTCCCAAAGGAGAAATATTACAGAAAGCTTTGGGCTGCCTTTACCCCTACACACTTTGGAACTCTAAGCCTTGGTGAGTTCAGTGGGGTGAGAGTAGGACTTTTGTGCARAAGATGCTGATCTGGCCAAGCATCTGTCACACACAGAAACAGGAGCACAGCTGGAAGGTGTGTTTTGGAAAAGATCTGTGCATGCAATAAGACATGCACAGAGGGCAGCAAGTCAGCATGACTTTCTACCTGCTAAGGAAGCTTTTCCTGCCCTTTTGTGGATTTGCATATGAGTGGTATATGTTTTCTCAGCTGAGGCCTGCCAGGCTAAAGCAGGCTCTGGGTGATTTTTTTTCTCTGGTTTTGTAGRGAACCTTCTGTCTGCTTGTTCATCTCTCTCTCTGTCCTCATTGAGTTCTGGAGCTGTGTATCAGATTTGATTGGAATTAGCCCGAGCTGGGTTTGTTAACTGTAAATTAGATTTTTCCAGTCTCACCATATTCCTACAGTACCTGGAGTTAACATCATTTAATTTGCCTTGAGACTTCCTCAGTTTCTTTCTTTGTCTTGCACAGGTGTGAACCATGAATGTAGGACCAGCATCAATAGTGAGTGTTCTGCAGAAAAGATGCTGGTATGTGCTGGGGAGACAAATAGGGAGATCTTTGTTAGAGGAAATGGAGTTGTTGTGTGCTCACAGCTAAACCTGCTTAGAGCCAAAGTGTTCTTGTGCAGTATAAAGGCAGCACTTTGGCCTCTGTAGTTCAGGAATTGTCTGGACAGCAGACACACAACAAGAGTCAAATCTGAGTGGAAACTTTGATGCTGGTCAGCCATTTATTATTGTTAGCTTCTTAGAGCACAGGTGGCTTTTTACAGCTTAAAATAATGAGATTATTATAGATTCTTTGGCTTCATTTTTCAACCAGCAAAAGAGCAATATATTTACCTTGAAGGAAGAAAATATATTGGTTGTAAAAAATACTCACTGGAGAGTCTTGGAAAAAGAAAACACTGTTACTTCTTGTTCTTTTCTTAAAGGTGATAAAGCACAGGCTTCCTTGCTGCTCTGACACCAAAAACAATGTGTTTAGCTCTAATTTGAAGAGCTATACTTGTGCAGAATGTTCTCAGCTAATCCATCCAGCTACCAGCAAAGGAATTTCATGAGGCTTGAATGCTATTGGAGTTGAACAGGTAATTTATTTGCATCTGTGTGATATATGTCCACATTTGTTTAACTCTGACATATTAAATAAACTTTATTGGAAAGTATGATWAATTGAAAGAGACATCAGGAATCAGGCTTTTAAAAAGATCTCCTGCAATGGAGCTACACCACAGCTGTTTTCCCAAAATGGAACCCCAAAGTTTTCAACCTAAAGGAATCCAGTCTTAGATGTCTCAAAGATAGTCTGCTTTCACAGCCTTGCAAAACTTCGTCAGGGAGGCAGATGAAAATGAGCACTCCTCACAGTCAGGCAGATTATACTGTGAACAAATGTGTTAGAGTACCAGGGAACTCWCACAAGGGAGCAGAGAGCTGCAGGAAATGTTTCAATCACTGCCTGCACCTTATTACACACATAATAACCCAGCCTAGCACACAAAGCCCTCTGAAAGCAACCTTCACATGATGTGCCTTTTAACAATTCTTCACTTGTCAGACATASCTCCATCCCTGCTCCTAGGGCAGTGGAGCTGAAGCATCCTCTGGAGCACAGATGTGGTGTTGTGCTGTCTTTGCAGGCACACATGGAGTACCTGCTCTGTGAGCAGCAGGGAGTGCTGACAGGCTGCCCAGGGACCAGCAGCCTGCTGTGCAAACACAGCACCTCTCCTGCTTTTTCAGCCCTGTCTCCCCCTTACTCACCATRTTTTTCCATGGGGTTCCAGCACTACCAGAGTCAGTTAAGTCTAAATATTTTCTAGCTACCTAAGAATTGTTTTAGATCTCCTGGTGATTGGACGAGTTTCCTTTCACAGCAGCTGCCCAGCAGTTTGCTGTTGAGAGAGAAAATGCCAGGCAATGAGAACTCTAATTTGCTGTGCAGCCTCGAGAATTGTAGCTTTGTGTCCTCCACTGAAGACATCCCCCCAGCAGCAGAAGCCATCCCTGTACTCACTGGGAGCTTTGCCCCTTCCCCACTGCCCTCTGTCCCATGGGGTTTTGTCTCTGGCCCCAGAAATGGGCATGCAGAGGGCGTGACACTCTTCCAACATTTCTCAGATGATGTTAAATAATGGTGGCTGGGATCATTGTGGATTCACTTCAGCCTGCCAGCAGTCCATGGTTTGGGTGCAGTGACCTGGGCAAGGTCCACRAGCACCTTGAGTTCCAGATTATGATACTGTTCAAATTCATCTGTTCACTTCTCTGCTCATGTGTCTGTGTGTGTGTTKGTGTTTCAGGGCAGAGCTGTGGCAATGTGCAAACCCCACAACCTGGAGAAGGGAGAAGGGGTGGTCAAATGAATTACTGTGATGGAGGGGGCAGCCAGAAGAGCACCAGCTGATTCACACACAAGTCAGCAGAGTCCCCTATCTCCCAGCCAGATTACTGAATTAGCCATCCTGAACCAGGACAGTTTCCAAATTCTACACTGCAGATTCAGCTTATCTAACCAAATGTGTTTCAGAGGCTTGCCTCACTGCATGCCTTCATTCTGCAAAAAATGTGGGAAAAGGAGGCAGCTACCATGCACACAACACATCCTGGTTCTGCTGGACTTGGGAAGGCTGTACAATCCTGGCTGATAATAAGTTCATAGATATCTCTATTACATAGACAAGCCAAGAATATATTTGGGGCAAAGTATTTGTCCTCTCTGTTTGAGACTTGGCTGCAGATGCCATGTAAGATTGCAGATATTTCTAGTTAYCCTTTCAGGGAGCAGCACCATAACCCCCAAAGCCAGGCAGGGGCCCCCTAAGGCAGAATGTTCCTGGAAATTGCTTTAGTTCCTTTCTCATACACCCACCCCTCAAACGAAGCTGTTATCTGGAGATCTTGAGTCAAAAGGCTTTAAGTGCAGGCCACAACTCTGTACATACTCTGTAGTGGCCTTACAGCTTTAGTGAGTGTTCTCACCTGCCTTGGGCTGTGCTCAGAAATGTGTTAGAGCAGGAGACTTGAACAGTCCTTCTCCCAGGGTCAGGAAGGCCTGGGCAGACTCTGTCCTGCATTAGCCAGCTCAGTCTGCAAGCTRTGTGATGGCTTGCTCCTTGCAGAATCCTCAGCAAAGCCCATGGATGTCCCTTGAACATATTCTGTGCCTCCACCAGCAGCAAACTGCAAARATCCCCTCTTTTGCATTTCTGCATCACCACTTCACACAGAATYTGGGCTGCAACAGCATRTACTGAAGAGAGAAATACTCCATARTTGTGTCCTCCCAGGAGAAAAAGCACATTCTTTAAATATAAAGGCAGATTTATTAGATGAGAAAAAAATGCAGGGAACATTTTGTCACTATGTTTTTATTGCTTTCTGATCAAGAGGGAAAATATTTTATTACAGCAGCAGTTGCCAAGTCAACTGCTGTGTGCCAGCCATCCCCATGGAGGGGGCAGCGTGTCACCTGCTTGTGGGCACAGAGTCTGAGGGGAAAGACAGCTTTTTTTAGTCACATRTCACCAGTTTTAATAGAGCCCAGGTTTTCAGTGGTTATTTACAGGCTRCTTTATGACCTGTTGTGACATTGCTCTGGATTTACTCCAGTTTTTAGTAGGCTACAACTCACATGTTTTCACTATTTTATTGCCAACCACAAGGTCTGAAACGGCACTGAAGGTGGACTCCCAAATTACCACAGCATGCCCTGTGCCTATAAGTGATGGGAAAAGACTGGTTGTCCCTTCCTCATTGTCTTGGAAAGAAATCTAGTTATTCAATTATTGTATCCTCTCAGATTTCAGGGTGTCTTCACCAGGATTTCTGGTACAACCTCAAACAGGCAATGTGCCCAAGCACTTTTTAAAGCCCATGCCATAGCAGAAARGCTTAGCTTTGATTAATCTTTGAGTTGCAATTTGTAGCAGTAGRTACAGGCATTTGCTGGAGCTTTACTTTTTGTCTTCTTATTTATGGCTCATCCTCGTGCTCAGCACTGGAAATTCTCTCTCTGACACTTTCATACATCACCTGAAGCAAGTCCTTTAAAAATGCCTCTTCTGCTTTCTGTTAGCACAACCTGGCTCTGCAAGAAYAAGCCTCTTCCATTCCCAGATGACTACAGAGTGTAGGTCCAGGGCCCATCCAGGTTTAGGATTTGTTGCCTYACTGTCCTTGCTTTGTTATTTCTTAGCACAAGCATTGTAGGTGCACCCCCACTGCTTCAGCCCTGTTYCTGCACTCCCATCCCTTGGCAGCACCTGCACTTGGCCCAAGGAATGAGACACTTCAGTGCCTTCCCTCTGAGCTGGGGACATGGGGTGACAAGGTCAGGTATGTCCTGCTAAGCATTCTGCAGCCTCCACTGCTGTGCTACTCCTGTCCTTGTGCTGGATGAGGCACCAGCAGCAGCAGCAGTGAGATTTTGTGTTTTTGAGGGGTCCATAGCTTGTCTGGGTGAACTGAGGACAGAAATGCAGGGTGATCAGTGTCACTTATGGCTCTGACTGGGATGCTGCTGTGATGTTAACCAGTAAGCCATTCCCCCACCATCCTGAGGCTTCAGGTTGCTAAGTCCAGCATTTATAATAATGAGTTTGTAATTCTTTCCCCACTTACATTGAAAAAAATCCCAGACGGCTTCCTTAAACTCAATAATGAATAAAAGCACTAAGACTTAGTTGGGTCTCCACAATGTCTCTGGAAATCTCCTCTGAATGAACCAGGAGAATAGCTGAGAATTTGCTTTTATCCAACTTCTTTTGGCACTAGAGTTTGCTCAGTGTATATTGCTCTGTAGTGAATATGCCTGCTTATTACCAGATATTTCCTTTCCCACTCCACTTTTTTCTATAAAAGCAATACTCTGAGCAGTAAAAGCACAGCACAGTCTAGTCTTATCTGCTACTAGAGAAAAAGTTATCCTTGCCCCTGGAGTACAGGCTTTRTACAGGCTGAGATAAGTGGGCTTGAGAGAGCCCTGTGTGATGAGAAAAAAGGTACAGACAACAGCTTTTGGGCCATATCAGTATCAGAACTGACAGTACCCAAGTCTGTTTAATTCTCTAGTCTTTTCTTTTGGTTTTAAAATCACACAGGGGGATTCTAGAGGATGGGCTCTACTTGGGAAGATAATCAGCTATTGCTCAAAGTAGGCATGATTACACACTGTCCCAGCAGGTATCTGTGTGGGGAAAAATAAGGTGTGTGCAAGTGCATATATACCAAAATCACATGAGTGTGGAGTCAGGGAACCAGGGCAGGAAGGGAAGGAGCTCATGGATGGYTGGACTTTCTGGCTGTAACAGTCACTTCAAGTCAAATTTTCTCATTCATTGACAAAAGGGAGGAGAGCTTGAGSAAAAGTTGAAATATCCCATCAAGGCATTGGGAGCCAGAGCATTCAAAGAAATCCTRTGGTCCATAGTGCTGGAAGCAGCTGCTGGTTTGGGCTGGGAAAGAAGCAGTGGGATGAGCAGAGAGCACAGCTGCTGGCCAGGGAAGAGACTCCTGCCCTTTCTGATTAATTTTAATTCTGTTCCAAATGTTAGAAAGAACATTTGCAACAGATGTTTCGTGGAGAGAAACCTCTTTAATCCCTTCCTCCACTCTAAATAGCTTTACAAAATCCTCCCCAGGGCTTTGAAAACCCTGTAAAAATAACAGCTGAGTACAGATGATAACTAATCTTGCTGTATGTGTTTGATCACAAAATGGATGGCCAGTAATGTGTCACATGTAAGGGCTTTTTTGCTGAGATATGAGTTGTACTTCTAAAATCTCCTGATGCAAGTTAAGAAATTATGCCATTGAGTGTGTGCTTGGGTCCTCAAACATCAAGCACTTTCAACAAGAGCAAGATGAACATAGGATCTATCAGGATAAATTATATGAGGGATGACAGAAGATTGACTTAATGTGATTTAAGCATAAAACTATTACTCCATAAGAATAGAAATAAATTTACTTCCACATCCCAGATTATATATTCATATTGGGATCTATTTTGAATGAATGCTTCAATCACTGGAAGCAACAAAGTTGGAGTTAGACCAACACTGAGGAGTTTGGAAAATCCCTGCTTTGAAAGCTGCTAGAGACTTGTAAGCACCTAGAGACATAATGAGACATATCATTAACACTTTTTACTCATCTTGCCATACTGCCTGGGGACCTAGAGCAGGGATTTGAACCCTCTTTGAGCTGGGCACCATGCATAAATTAGAGCAGATATCTTTAAATTAATATAAAATACTACGTTCAGAAACTGTTACATATTAAAAATATGGTTTCTTTGTGCCTCCATCTATGTCTGTACCATTTAGAATTAGTAACTCCTTAAATAGGGATTCTTTTTAGCTGGAGAATCAGCAGCAGAACAGGATCTGCCAAGAGCCAGGTACAGATTAAACCAGCAGCTTTAGGCTCTGCAGCTTCTGGAGTCACACAGCTACATCAGCATCCAAATTGTTTCTAAACTTAGACTRTTTTTAAAAAGGAAGYTTGTTTTTTCCTTTTATTTGATGGAGCTTTGCTGCTCTATGTAGGTCAGTGGGCAGCCTGTTGGATCCTTGCTCTTGCAGAAGCCAGTCTGGGAAGGAAATGAAGGCTCAGGCCTTGGTTGGAGGGATCATACAAAGTGCAGCCAAAACCTGTTGGCACAGCTGCTAATTATAATTTTAATTCCCAGGTTTTTAGAAGGTCAAAGCCTTCTTGTGATGTGTCTGCTAACATTGCCTGTCTTTTGCAGAATCTTCACTAAGAAGGCCAGGCCTCTAATTTCTCCATATGTCCCAAAATGTTTGCTTTCAAGCTTTCCCAGGCTGGATTGGGAAGACAGAGTCTGCTCCAGTCCAATGCATCAGGCTAGAAATGATTGCAGGATAACACAGCCACCACTGCCAGTCCTTCAGCTGCTGGTTGTCCATAGCATTTCTTTAGACATGGAATATGGAAATTAATGCATCTGGTTTTATTTGGATAACAGTGAAGAGTTTGGATCCTTCCTGCACTGAAAGAGTAACTTCAGGCTTCAGGTGATTTCTCCACAGCCCCCTCCCTGCCCCCTGCCATCTCCATCCCTTCCCCCTTCCCCACACTCTCTAGAAGGATACTTTCTGGTTTTCCCACATCATCTCCTGCTGTCTGCCTGTGATTCCCAGCCCATTTGAGACTGTTCCAGCCCAGCAGAGGCAGATGAGCACGAGATGGCACATGAGAGAGCATGGAGGGGAGAACAGGGGTCCCACCTCTCCTAGTGGAGAGTGGGTAATGGCAAGGGTGGGGCAGAATCTCTGTGGGAAAGGAGGGCAAAGGGCATGGGCAATTTGTCTGTTTGAGGGACAAAAACAGAGCTAAAATGATTTTGCTAAGTACTGCAATGCTTCTCAGAAGGTCAGATAAATCAGTGCAAGGTAGGCAGACTCTGGATAATCCAAAACTTGCAGCATCCATTTCARTGGTGTATTGCAGACTTAGGCACCATCATGAGCAAGGCAGAACACTGRAAGAAGTCTAAAAGAAAGGCAGACAAAGTCTCTGCTTCTTCTCCCAAGGAGATGCAGCAAAAACCATATTTCCTTATCATTCACAATTTCAGCTCTAAAGACWTTCACAGGAATCCAYTTCCTTCATTTTATGCTGCTTCTCCCACTGTCTTTRTCTTTTCTTTTCCTCTGTAAGCCCMATCTGTTGTTCTCACTTGAGGTCCAGAGCTGATGGCTTGTTTGGTTTCATTGTCAAGTAYTGCTTTCTGTTTCACTACTGTTGTCCTTCACTTGTACTTTGAAACAAAGGCACTGTGCAAACAGAGAACAAACCRTGTCCTGTAGCAAAGCATTTAAGGCTCCTTTGTGTGTTATCATGAATTGTCTTCTATCATCCCATATTGTTGACTAGCTGTGAAACTTAGTACTCTCTGCTATCCACTGGATTTGGGGATCCAGCACTTTTTATTTTCAAGTCACATTAAGGGCTTTTCTAACCAAAAATCTTAATCCTCACAYCTTTATGCCAAGGTCCAAAGTCTGATGACCAGATATCAGCATTCCTGTAGCCAGGCAGGAGGAGGGTCACCACTTCTGGTCCAAGTACAGCTGGCTTTTGATGCTGTTTGGAAAGRTCATGTGGCTATAAATTGTGACACATTTACCAGGCCTGTACATCTGTTTTTCTTTCCATGTTCTTTTCTAGATGTGCTTCAGTACCATGTACATTTTCAGAGATTAAAAAAAAAACCTTTCAGAAAAGTTTTATCTTTAACTTATTTTACAACACTATATAAAGCCCAAATATTGAAAAAAATACATTTTTAAATTTTTAAAACTATGAAATCTAAAAGAAAATTTAAAAAACAAAATACAATAATAGACTCCACAGGATAGTAAAATATACTAAGAATTGGTTTATTTTGATATGAAGATTATTCTTTCCAAGAACAGGTAGCTTTCCAAGAAAGGGTGAGGTCGTATCAGCATGCACAGAGTGCAGCAGCTACTGACCAGCATGAAAACCTTTGGGTTCTAGGTGAGTGCTGCAGTTACAGGTGGGACAGCTCTGCTGAGTCTCAGTCCAGGCATGGGGCCAGTTTACAGCAGCTCTGCACTTCACCTCTCAGGACAGCAGCCTTCCAGAGTGTCTGTGATTGTACAGTTCTGTGTCTTCTACTGCTCCAYGTGAGATGTCTCTGCCTGTGCTCATTCGACAGGAAACCTTTCCAATCCCAGTTAAAGTCAAAGCCCAGGGATGCTCTCATCTCTGAGAGGCAAAGTATTAATGWGGGCAAAAGTATGCTTTGCAATGGTAGAAATCTGTGTAAACCTCCCTCCTCTTGCTGTCATCCTGTCCAGACTCACACCTTGTGTGTGAGGTGGGTGGTGGGGTGATTCTTGTCTCCCTTTCCTGTCCAGGGCTGGCAGCCTCACTCAGCTTTTTCTGAAGCATGTGGTTATCACTATCTGCATGTTGCTGTCAGCAACTCTGYTCCTAATCCTCAGAGAACTGGTCCAGAGCTTCCCTGGATCTCTCTAAAAAGCCTTTGCCCAGCTTTCCTGATTACCTAAAACATTCCTGTGGAGGAGAACTTAAGCCAAAAGCATAATTGCAGGAGGAGACAGAGCCAAATGGACCCTGGACTTGCTTGGCACCACACTTCCCAAAATAAAGATTAAACAGCTATTTAGTACTGTTGAACCATCTCTTGAGGAGCCATCCTTTCCTAATTAAAGGTACCAGGAAAATAAAATTATTGTCCTGCTGTGATTAGCACTGAGCTCTGAGAGGACAGGCTGTCCATAGAGAGATCTTTAGCTCTTACTTCTCTAGACAATATCCCCCAGAAGGAAGGTTAACATTGCTCCACTTTTATTGCTCTAAAACTGAGAGGGCTGCAAAACCCAGCCTAAAGCACAGCTTTGTTTTAGCTGAACCCTGCTGCAAACCAGTCCATTAATAAAGTAATTGGGCATAGCCTGAGCAAATTGGAACCACACATTGCTTAYATTCAGCTCCTAATGTGCTCATTCTCTGAGGGCTGAAAGACTGAGCTGCTGTGCAGCAGGGTGGGACCCACCAGAAAGGGCTGTGTTGTGCAGGCTGGACTGAGAGCCAAAATAGCAGCCCCTCTGTTGAGAAGAGGACAGCTGATTTGCTTGTCTTTGGGGGACTTTGCAGGACAGAAATGCTTTGATTTGTAATTTACACAATAAACCACAGAGTGGCTTTCTGCTGAAAGGCTCCTTCATGTTAGGGCTGGAAGAAATAGGAAGGAAAAGAAGAAGGAAAGCACAAAAAGCAAGGAAAAACAAGGATGTAGGGGAAGTGTCCAGTCTTGCAGGTCTGCCTCACCCCACTCCTCTGCCTTGGCTCTGTGCTGCCCTTTGTTGTATTCCCAGTCTGTGAGCAGGGGCAGGCTGTCAGCCCACAGAATTTCCCCATCCAAAGATCCAGTACCTGGGTTTGCAGGAATTGCACTTATCCCTRCCAAAACAGACTGAAAAGAACCTCTCCCTGGGGTGATGGCTGGTGACACCACCAGCCTGAGGAGTGTGTCTTCCCTGTGAATTTGGAAGGTAAGGTGGTACATGGCTGGGCACCCAGCTATATTTTCAAATATTCAAGCAGCAGTCCAAATTTAGCTCTGGAAGTTGCTTTCCAACACCTTAAACCTGCAGCCTGGGCTTTCCCTTTCTCCCAGCCCCAGTCCTAGGCTGAGTCCCAGGCTGAGCCTTAGGCAAAGCACAAATGTTTACCTCCTACTACAGAGGAGGTAAACTTCATGACAAGCCCAGCATCACYCCTGCCTTACTTGGGATTTTTATTTACTTTAGATCCTTTCCAGTTCCCCTACAGCTGCAACTCTGGGTTTTCTCTTTCTCTCATCCATTTCATTTGGGAAGTCAGTGGTAGGAAGGAAGAAGTTGGTTTTCTCGTGGAAAATTAAATATTCATTTCAGACAGCCCTCTTAGTGTCTGCAAAAAGAGCAACAAGAGGGCATTGGGTCTTAGACCTTTTGCCTGTTCTGCAGATTTCACTGCTCAGTGTTGTAAACATATTAACTTGGCACTGAGATAGGAAATCTCACAGAGTATGGGGAGAGTGAGGTCAGCACAGGTGAGGAAGTTAATTCAGAAACACAAAGTTGACTTTTGTGATGTGTTGGTGGCTTCCAGAACATCTCCATCTGAAACTGCTTTGTCAAAGCACCACAGACTTAAATTACAGAGTAGGGTTTGGCAATGAGGAGAAAGAAAGGAGTTATAATCACTACAACAAGGATTTTGCAGGCTAAGGGAAATMAATACTTGAACATTAAAATGCTTCCAAAACAAACCCACAACCCTGGGTTTTCAAGACTTCATCAAGTTTACTCCTTYTAGGTAGCATGGCTAAAACTGTGGCAGGGACCTGCAGGTTGCTTCTCTGTGTTCATGAACTTTCCTCCTGGAAAGGAAGTTTCTGGCTYTCTCAGCAGATCTCTGCTCAGCTTTCTTATCCATTTCTTTCCAAGAACCTTTTGTTCTTTCTGAAGATAACAGTCAATAGTTACCTAATCCTACAGAGACCTACTTCTTCTTGTCATGAAACAAAAGAAAATACTATTGGCAATTGCATCTAAAAAGAAAGTTATAAAATCAGGAGGAAAAGAAAATCAGTACGTTTATTTGGATACAATGGAAGGGTTTAAAAGACAAACTCAAACCCATTTATAAAATGTTCTGGTGCCTAGTCCTGCAGTATAATATAGTGTATGCATCTATTGATTACCTGCTGGAGAGTAGCAGAGCTGTATCCTTAAAAAATRGAATTTTCTCTCTTTTCAGATAATGAACAGCTTCCAGAATAGAGCTGTGACCCAGAGGTTTAGAGGCTGGTACAGGATTAAGAAAAAATTATTGACTGTGGAGGAAAAAAGAAAGGAGTTTGTCTGGGGAAGAAAATGGCCTGTAAAAGCTCTACAAGAGCATAGTCAATTAGCTGCTGGAATGACTAATTTCTARGTGGGTGGATCTGAGCTGACTGCAGAAACCTGTGTTAAGCCCAAGGCTCTGCTCCCAGCACATGGGAGAGGTGCCTCAGCAAGGGACCCAAAAGCAAGAGCACATCTGCTGGGGGGCTTTGTGGCACAGTCAATGGGACRTGGCCCAGAGGAGGCCAGGCAAGCTCTGAACCTCTCCTGGGCTGCAGCTGTGAWCCTTTTTTAGCAAAATAGAGACCTCAATCCTTCCCTCCAGGTACCTGAGCAGGAGTCAGCTTTTTAAAATTTTTATTTAAAAGCTTCTCTGAGCACTGCTGAGTTAAGGCAGGAGAGAGGTRCCAGCAGGATTTTCACTCTGCAGGATTTTCACTCTGCTGGTGGTGGGCTGAGCATCACCTGCTGTTCCACAGGGCAGSAGGAGGAGATGCTCCCTCAGGGGAGAAGATGAGGGTAAGAAGGAGGAGRAGGARAAGGAGAAAGTGATGAAGGAGATGCTCCCTCTTGTCCTCTGCTGGTGCCTTTTCAGCCTGTTGCAGAGAACTTTGTCCAAGAGAGAGGACCAGAGCAGTGACCATACTTCTCCTGCTCAGTGGTTTAGGAACCACCTGGCAAGAAACRTATTTTCAATCATTCCAGCTGCGTGTTTTGTATTAAACAGTCTGTATTAAATTACTAAAATACAGAATGTGCCCTCATTGTGTCTCTGGGACGCAGGCAGCTGCAGGACTGGCCATGAGCTCCATCTCCCAGGCTAGAGGGAGGTGCTGCTCCTCCTGCMCCCCTTCTCAGGCCTCCCCAGCCCCAGGAGCTGTGCCATGGTGGAGGCAGTGTCAGGTGTCCTGGGCTGCTGTTTGCTGCACGCAGCTGGCGTGGGTGGGCTCCACTCAGGGAAAGGTTTGAACACAATTTCCCAGCTCCTACAGGAGCGTTTCACAGTGAGAGTGTTACATAAAAGACAGGTAACAACTCCTCCTCCTCCCCTGCCTGCCTTCTGTAAGGAAACCAGCAGCTAACACGTGTTTTGTGAAAAGCTTGATCTTGACACTCCAGGTCAAGTGCTGGAAGTGCACATTGCCAGTGGAGGATGCTCAGAGGGATTGGGGAAAGAAATCTTCCAGTTTTCAGCCCCAAGCTGGGATTACTGGGGACATCATCAGTGTACTTGACTGGATGATTTACTTTTTTTTTCAATGAGCCTCAGTGAACTTAAAGTTAAAATAACGAGGAATATTCCCTGCCAAAACTGCAGCATAAGTGGCCATGAGTGACTTAAGGGTTAGGTAACACTATGCCTGTTTTCTCCTGTATACACACTCAGAAATCAGATTTTTAAAATTGAAGAGTAATTTAAAAATTGAAGAGTGTTGACAGTAGCCCAGTGGATTTCAAAATGGCAGCTACAGATASTGGAGTATTTTAATCTATAGAATTGATCTGATGTTAATATAGATTTATATTTTTTCTGTATTATAAAAATACCTACAGGCTGATTTGCTGSTTAGCTGGCTTTCTCAACTCTGCCTTTAAGACTTGCTTAATTTGTAACTCATCACAAACGATGATTTCCTATTTGTCATTTGTTGGTAATATAGTTTCCCATATATTTTTTCCTTTCAGATAGCTAAGTCACATGTGCACAAGCCACAGCTGTTAGCTTATATATTCCAAGCTGCCTTTTATGATCTTTTCTTTCTCCTACAGCTGCCTATACCATTTCTTAAATTATTTCATCATACATAAGATGTTGAGGCCTAAAAGTTGAAATTAAATRGCAGGTATAAAACCTAGTCTACCATCTCTGTAGCTTGACCTTTKGGTTACAAAAGTTTATTGAGTGAAGGAAATACACTGGGTAAACTGTAGGTTCATGGTGAAAATTAATAATACTGGGAAAGAAAATTAATGGATTGAAAGATACTGAAGTAACTCTGTTCAGATGCTTTTAGGTTAAATAATATMTTCTGAAAAGTCACTTTTGTTCTATGGTAAGGTGGGAGCTATATGTTAATTTCTTTTATTCCTGGATCATTTTCTCTCTGAGATGTCATCAAGTTGAGTTTTCAGTACTACACTGAAATGAATATTCATCACAGAGTTACAGCTTTTGAAAAATCAGTAGGGAAAAAGAAAAAAAAGCCCTGAACCCCTTTTCTTCCTCTGCTTTGTAGCTCTGAACATGGGTTAGCATGCACAGCTCCCTTGGGTTAGCAAAGCAGCACAGAGCATCCCTGTGCTTCTGAGCTCTCCAGGTGTCCCCTCACATGGGACCAAGGGGCCACCACAAATGGAAGAGGTTTGGAGGCTTGAGGGCTGCAGGAACAAAGAGAACAGTGAGGGGCAGCCCTGGGACTCCCTCAAGGAGATGAAGGTGCTTGAGCTCATCACAGTCAGAGCCCCTTTTGGGAGGTGGAGCAGTTCCAAAGCAGCTTTGGGCTGCTGTGACCAGGGCTGCTGTGAGCAGCACTGAAAAAACCTACAGGTTTCCAGGAAAATGGACCAAATGGCATCCATGGGTGAGTGAAATGGTGTGGATAYTGGACTGGGGAGCCTATGAAATAAGAGTGAGATGTGGGCTGTGTCACAGCTGTCACTGCTCAATAGTGTGGTTTCAAAGATCTGACAGATAAAATGGAGTAACAAGGTGAATACTTTGGTTCACAATGCAGGTAGAGCTTTTCACCAACATTCTCTTTAAGAACTATGTTTTAGAAGCAGTTTCAGTGCTGTGAAGAGCAATGCAGCAATAAATTGCACAGGGGATTTGCAATTTACAGGTAAGGGAAACCCTTTCACAAGGGTGAGATTGGGCTGGTGCAGCTAAACCCTCCCAAAARCTCAAGAGATGGAGCCTCTGCCTGGGTCTCAGCTCCTGCTGCTTCCACTGCAATCAGTAAAATGCCCTCAATAGGACATATGGTATTTGTCCAGACATAAAATTGCCATTTTATTGACATAAAATGATGTTATGAGCACTTCTGATTTTTTTTCCCTAATTTTCACACAGATTCTTTCCATTCTATCTCAATAATGATACATTATTTGGCTCAGTGAGCAATAAAAAGGCTGCATTTAGTGCCACATAGTGGTAAAAMCCCAAAACATTCAGTGAGGCTGGGTATTCTGAAGCTATGCAGAATATTAGACGTTAATGCTAAACTTGTAAAAGTAAAAAYACATTTCAAAAAWTTAGSATATACYRRTCAATTTGTGATRTGTATCACCAAGATTTCATTGTCTGAGGAYGGTTTATGCCACTAGCTAGATAAATGTGCAATACAGGAAATTTTTGACTCTGTATTTAGAATTAGCTTGCTTTGCAACAGGCAGAGCATTTTGTTCATTTACAGCCTTGACAAAATAGTGATGGATGTGACAGTGGAATCAGCCCTTGCAAGTGACACAGCAGCCACAGGGCAGAGCCATCCTGSATTAGAGCTGTRAAGATATCTCAAAGAATGGCAATGRTATGGAGCAGTYTMTGAAGAAAAGGCTGATTTGGGATCCCAGACTGGGAAGAATTGCACATTTTGGTGATGAGTAGTTTTCTTGCTCAGGCAATGCAGACAAATATTACCTGTTGTCAATAAGACAGGTAATGGTGCTTCTGCAAGTGTAATGGATGTGTTGCAATTCATCTCCACATATCCAGCACCAGAGCTAGCCAGATGAAACAAAACCTGTAATGCTAAAACAGGCTGAAATAAACTAATAAGACCATAAATTTCCCCATTGAACTCCCCAAAACATGAATACACCTRAACAATGTGTGTTTGTATAGGGTTATGAATGGGTCAAACCTGAGCATAACTTCAGACTCAGAAAGCACAGAGGAACTGAGCCCCTGTTCTTGCCTTTGCTGTGCTGCATGATCTCTCAGGGGCTCCAGAGGCACTTGTGGCACCTCCAGCTACACAGCACATTTGACATGCAGAGGGACAGGGAAATACTTGGCTGCTGGCATAGGAATAGCACTGGACAGTACTGCTCTGTAGATAAAGGAACCAGATTCAATGTTTTTGCAGTTTGTGTTGGAATGCTTACTGGCAAAGTGCTTCAAAATATAGATKTGATTTTGTATCCAGCCTTGCTTCAGTTGCAGAGTTCAGCTGACATCTGTTGCCTGCTCCTCTGAAAGCAAATTCTTCTACTTCCACACAGACATTTTTCAAGTAAAGAAGCAACAATTGCTGCCATTTTTGCTTCAAGCAAAAATATTATGGCACACAATTTGGGAGGGTATTTAAATCTATTTTAAAGTAATATCAATATATTGGTAAAAAAGTCTCATGGTGTCACAGAAAATGAATCCATGTGATCTGGGTGAGATGGCTCAATAGCACACAAAACTGCACAGAATCCTCCATGCAGAAAAGGTCTGTAGGGTTGTTTTAACCAAGAAAGAACCTACAAGGCAGCCCTGCAACAGCCACACAGCTGAGGGTACCAAACAGGTTCAAAGGTGGTGCCAGTGAGGCCTGTCCTGTACAGCTGTGGTGGCACATGTGGATTTGGGATGCATCCCAGAAATGCTGATGTATAAAAACAGCCTCCAGCTGATTCATGGCTCCAGCAGCCCTTATTCCTGTGCAGCTCCTGCACTGGGATGAATAYTGAACCCTTTGCTTAAGAGAAGAATTTTAAAACCAGGGAAATGGAGAAACTACTCAGTGTGAGCTAGTGGGAGTCATTAAACCCAGGCTGTTCCACAAATGAGAAGAAATTAGCATTCAGGATAGGGAATAAGCTCAGTAGGGTTTATTTTTACAGTCCAGCGTGCTTGCAAACTTCACAGCAGTACATGGAAGGAGTGAAGGGATCCATATCCCCARCATATGGAGCACATGCAGACAGCTTATGTGAGTAGCTTGACAACTATTTGGCTGCATTCTGCTCAAAATATTTGTGACAGCAGCAAGTCARAGCTGCCACAAAGATGACAAATTCTTTGAAGTCAACTTGGGAATCTCCATTTTCATCCAGGTTCTTGAAGACTTTCTCAATAGCATCCTTGTCTTTCCCAGACTGCAAAAGAAAAAGGGCAGGCTGAGGTGAGAGGATGCATAACYCCAATGAATGTACAACCCCAGTGCAGCAAATTCTCTGAACAAGGTCCTTGGTTGGGATCTGGGCACATGGTAAGGTCCTCTTTGAGTGTCCCCACTGTCTGCACAGCAGCAATGAATACCAAAACCGTGTGCTTCTRTATCTGTTACACCTGAGAGCTGCAGTCATGCACTGTCACAGAGAGGCACGTTTGCTGCATTTAAAACAGCTTTTATCACCATTAAAGCTGTGCAGCACAAAGCCCTGAGGACACYACCCWGATGAGTTAAATGCCATGAGTTCCMCATCCATCCCCCTGGAAAGGCKCAGCTGGAGCTCAGGCAGTTTGCAGCTCTGCAAAAAGATGCTTTCCTGGGCCATATGTAAAATTTAAGCTTCATTGAATACTTCCACCCCAGAAAATAAGCAAACATCCTCAAAAGTGCTYTGAGTGCTGCCACTGGCCTTATGGCCCAGCAGAAGCTGCTCACAGGAGCTGGTGGCTGGGAAGGTGCCTCCTGAAGCCTGTGGGATGCTGAGCTTGAGTTAACACAGCAAATCTTTTTCYAAGTTGCCATTATTCTGATGGAATGACTGAACACCATCATCAGTCACAGCCAGCATGGTTTCMTGAGAGGAAAGTCCTGCTTATCAAACTTGATTTCCTTTCATGATAAAGTAACCCACCTAGCTRATAAAAAGAAGCCAGTTGATATAAACTTTTTGGATTTCAGTAAAGCTTTCCACACTGTCCCTCACAGGATCCTTCTGGACAAAATGTCCAGCACACAGCTGGATAAACACATCATGGGATGGCTGAGCAACTGGCTCATGGCTGGGCCGAGATGGGGACATCAGACTGGGGACCTGTCACTAGTGGGGTTCCACAGGGCTCCATCCTCGTCCCCCTGCTTTTTAATATCTTCATGAATGATGTGGATGCAGGACTGGAAGTGATACTGAGCAAGTTTGCAGATGATACAAAACTGGGAAGAGCTGCTGACTCCCTCAAAGGCAGGGAGGCCCTGTGGAGACACCTCAGCAAATGAGAGGGCTGGGCAATCACCAACCATGGGAGGGGAACATGGCAAAGTGCCAGATCCTGCACCTGGGATGGAGCAACCCTGAATGCATGGACAGACTGGAAATGAGATGCTGGAGAGCAGTGCCATGGAAAGGGACCTGGGGACCCTGGTCAGTGACAAGTTGGAAATGAATCAGCCTGGCAGCCAGGAGGGCCAGCCCTGTCCTGGGGAACATCAGGCACAGCATCACAGCCAGGCCAGGGAGGGGATTGTCCTGCTCTGCTCTGCACTGGGGAGCCTCACCTCCAGTGCTGGGGGCAGTTTGGGGCACTGCAATGTAAGAAAGAGATAAAGCTGTTAGAAAGCATCCAAAGGAGGGCAGTGAAGATGGTGAAGTGCCTTGAGGGGAAGCCATGTGAGGAGTGACTGAGGGCACTTGGTCTGTTCAGCCTGGGGAAAAGGAGACTGAGAGAGAACCTCATTGCAGTTACAGCTTCCTCAGGAGGGGAAGAGGAGGGGCAGGCACTGATCTCGGTGGTGACAGTGACAGGACCCCAGGGAATGGTCTGAAGTTGTGTCAGGGGAGGCTTAGGTTGGATATTAGAAAAAGATCTTTCTCCCAGAGAGTGTTTGGGCACTGGAACAGCTCCCCAGAGAAGGGGTCACAGCACCAAACCTGACAGAGCTCAGGTAGCATTAGGACAATGCTCTCAGGCACAGGGTGTGACTCCTGGGGACGGCCTGGGTGGGACCAGGAGTTTTGCTCAATGATTTTTGTGAGTCCCATTGCTGTGTGTGTGTGTTTTTTTTTGTTTTGTTTTGTTTTGTTTTGTTTTGTTTTGTTTTTCATTTTGCCAGACTTTATTAAAAAGAAAAGAAGCTTTTGGGAGGGCTCTTTGGCTCTGATACACAACAGCTTTTCGAAGCTGCAATTTTAACATTAAACAGCAGATGGCAGTAGGAGATAAAAAAAGCTGATATAATACTAGAAAGAAATTATATAAACTTTTGGAAAATGTCACCAATTTAAAACGATTACTACCTAAATTTAAATCTGAAAGTAATTTTTGATCATGATCTAATTAACAACGTTTCTCATTCTGTAATTTAATGTTTTGTTTTAAATGCAGAGCTTTTAAAATCACTAAAAACCAAAMAATTTCCTTAGATTTGACTGATGAATGTGTCCGGAAGGTTTAATTAATTTTAACTTTGTAAATTATATTGTTTTAATTTTTTAAGCGAATATTCCAAATTATTTAGTGAGCTGTATGAAGTAGTTGTAGCACCTGAATTACTTCTGAGATGCAAAGATGGGAATTGTTTTTTGGAAACTCTTTATAACTGAGCCCGGTCCTTCAGTCCTGTGTTATTTATGCCTGATTGATTCAAAACCTTTCCAGGCACTTGTGATGTGTACCAGCAATAATCAATTCTAAGGCCAAAAGTACACACAAGCAATTAGAAAACACTGTTCCCTAGAATTTCTTGCAAATGAAAATATACAGATATAAATGGCAGGAAAATGCAGGCAGAACTTTTTTCTGAGGTCAGACTATTGTTCTCAGTTTTTTTTCTTGCAGTTATCAGTCTGGCAAGGCAGGAACAAGGAACATTTTTGTTTTAAATTTATTTAAAATACTGGCATAAAAATGCGTTGATTTTTGTTTGTTTGTTTGTTTGTTTCCTAGAAGAGGTAAAGCAGGAAAGGGAGATGGAGACTGGAATATAAGGGGACAATTAGCTAATTATCTTCCTGGAAAATCCTAGTTTTTCCACCAGTTGCTGGAAATAGATAGAGCCAGTAAGAGCAGCTGTGGGGAACTGGAAAAGGTGGTGTTCAAACCAAACACAGCCAGGACAGACCTCTGAGCATCATCCCATTTGGCAGCTGCCCACTGCAGTGGCAGCCCAGCCTTGTAAGGGCAAATGTCGTGTCTGGGGGATTTCCACACTGTCCCAGAATTGTGGTTTTGTTGTTGGTTTGGTTTCTCTCTCCATGGAAGTGCTGTGGGCACCACACAGCTCCATGCTCAGCAGCAGGAGCCTCCTGTGATGCTGTTGGGTCACAAGCACTTACACAGATTTCTCAGAAACATTGGAATATGTCCCCCCTGAGCCACCCAGGTCCTCACTCTGAAGTTTGCATCTCTTTAATTTGTGAGCCATAACTCCAGCAGGTGTGGATTTCATAGGGTGAATTCGTACAGCTTGCATGGAAAGAYACTGAATTGTATCCAGTGCCCTGGCTGCTGTGCCCTGAAATAGTTGTTACAAAGCTGAATTATGCTGGATACAGAAACTGAGAGCCACACAGGAACATTTGGTTCCAGACTTTTGCCATTGGGAACAGTAACAGATCAGTACAAACAAGGAAACAATACTCCAGTGTGGAAGGAACAATGTATTTAAAAGTGTTTTCTGGATTTTTAGTGAAGGGAAAGAAATTGAAAAAAAAGAATAGTTGAAATAGTCTCCCTGGCAGCCAAAGCTTTCACCAGAACATGTTAAGTACTTTGAATACCTACTGAAATGCACTTTATGATTAAATACAAATCTAGGCTGTACAATATATAACCAGGCCTTTCCTTTGGTATTAAAGACAAATGCTAAAAAGTTTGCCCTGAGTTCATCTCTTGTTCTGGTTTATGCATTATTTTGATGAGCAYAGTAGTATAAATATCCAGAGAGGGYATATGTACAAATATTTAGAGAGATTCCCTGTCTGCAATCAAGAGCCTCAATTGCTGACAACACAACAACCCTCACAGAAGCTGTGACATGAAGTGAGATGATAAATCCAGGGATAAACAGAATAAGTAAATTCTGAAGCTGAAACACAATCTATTTCCAACCCATCGTCCTGATAACTCAAGTGATGAATTTAGAAAACAGAGAATGGCCCTGCATATTAAAACCAGTTCTACACAGTCTGTGCAAAACTTTTTAAAAATTTCATATTTTCCTACAAACCACTGCGTATTTTTGGATGTAATTTCCCTAAAAATGTACTAAAAGCTGTTTCTGCAGGCTGCTTTGCACCTGCTCCACAGAATCAGTGCCRCGCTGTTCCCTTACCGCAAGGAAATTTGGGAACTCCTTCTCCAGCAGAGTCTTCAGTTCTGCTTTGCTGAGGCTCTGCCTGTTGCCATCACCCCTTGCATACTGGTCAAAGACAGCAATGATCATYCCCATGGCAGTTTCCAGCTGAGACATTCTGCTCCTGGAGCTTGGCTTTCTGCTGAGCAGGCACAGCCTCAGGGCTCTCTCGGAGGATGGAGCCTGCTCTGCTTCTGGGGTTCTTTATGCATCTGTCCCCTCCCAGCAGTGGCTGCACACCCAGGGGACAGCTATCCATCAGCAAACACCTCTATCTGTACACACCTCCATGCCAACACCTTTTCAAAACTAAAGGTTCATTGTCCTGGTGTGACTGGTACAACCAGCTGCTCACCAGGAGAAACCAGCCTCTCCTCCAAGGTACACAGCGTGASTAACAAACGAAAATCAGATTTTGTTATTGGCTGTTTGCTCAAGATCTGTTCTTTCAGACATCCCTGTGGGAGCAGAGGGTTGGCAGCCCAGTCCTGGTGCAGAATCAGCCTGCTCAGGAGGAAGACAAGCATCTCACCTCTCCTCACCATCATAGTTAGGGACTGTGAGGGCTGCAGACTTGGTGCCCTCTCTGCCACACCTTGTTACAAACCACATAAATCACTAGCACACACCTGGGGTGGGATTCTCTGCATCTAAAGTAGAGATCTGCCATGCAGACTGCTAACACAGTCCTCCTGTGCTCAGTCCATAGCACGTGTCTCAGACAGGCCTTAAGAACCAGCATCTCTCCAGGGCCAGCCAAGGGAGCCCTGCATCTGTCCAGGGCCAGCAAAGGGAGCCCTGCATCTCTCCAGGACCAGCCAAGGGAGCATTGCAGAGCTGCTCCACAAAGAACTTGCTCAGGTAGAGATATCTGAAGCAATAAATCTGATACTTGAGCAAACAGCCAGGATCAAAATCCATCTYCATCTGCAGTAAAATAATTTTCTATTTACTTTATGCAGTACAAATTTTGCAACGAAATTACTTGTGCTGGGAACAAAAGGTCACTCCCAAGTCCTGGGTCCCTCTTTGGCCCTTGATGAACTTCATGGTTTGCTTGCCAACCGAGGTCCCCCATCATCAGGCACCAAAGTGGCAGGACTCACAGAGCAGAGCTATGTGAGGGTCTATTGTTGGAGGGAGCTGGGTGGCACCTGGACAGTGGGAGCCCAGCTGGTGGAAGCTCAGCAGCTACAGCCATGCTGAGTTCTGAACAAACTCTCATTTCTGGCCAAGCACAGGGTGACTTGGTCTCTGTCAGCTCCAGGTGTCTACACCAGACCTGGAGGAGCTCATTTGAGGTGAGTGACATCCAGAATATGCAGAATGGACACACTCTGAGCAAAGTGTTTGGGGGAACCTATCAAAACTAGGGCATTGTGCATGAATAATGCTGGTGGATCCCAGGCTGCAGTGTTCTCTGTAGAAGATCCTGGGGATTCCCARAATTAAACCTGAGTTTGGATGTCTTTGGACATCCTCGAAGATGTTTGCAGATCACTTTCCACTCATAATATGCCATAGGTAAATGAGCAAAAATTGTTTTTTGATTAAGCAAAACAATTGAACTCCTTTCTCCCTGGCCTATAGCCACCTGTCCCCCAGGCAAAATGTGTCCTCTAACATCAACAATACCTCAGAGCAAGACTACCCATCCCATGTGTGTAGAAATCTAGAACCATTCTGAAACAAAACTCCTAAGATTTTCCATCTTACATTTTCCAACAAGTGATTTTACATTTCCCAAAAAATCCCAGCAGCACCTCAGGCTGGATACTTTAACCAAAGAATTCATCAGAGTTATTTGTTCCTGACTTCAACCTTATGACATAGCTGCAACTGATTTGCATTACAGGGATAAAGGTTTTAAGTAAAGTTTGGATTTTTTACATTAAAGTGAGTGCTGAAACCTGTGGGGTTTCTTCAGAAGAAGAAACAAGAACAGAGCAAACAACTGGCCCTTGTCAGCTCYGATCTGATCTTTGCACACACACACAGTGGCAGTCATTGGTGTGTCAAGTGCCAGGATTTTTTTTCTTTGTCCTTTTCTGACATGTATCTGTAACATGAATATTAAACATGGCCAGTAAAAAGAAATCTATTCCTCCCTCCAAAGGAAAAAAATTTAAAATTAAAATGTTTATTTCATGCATTTTTATGATTTTGAATCATGAAGAGCAGTGTTAGCTCTACAGAAGAAAAAAGGTGTTGCTGAAAGGGCAGAGAGGGGATCAGCTTCAGYCAGCAGGATGTGTCAGTGTGTCCACAGCTCTGCCACATCACAGAAAAGGTGTTCTCACACATTTTCCTCTGCAAACACCAGGTGACTCACAGTTTYTGATGATATGGCTGCAAAAGTGCTAAAATGCAGAATAAACCACAGGGCTTGAATTTCTGCTAACAAAAAGGTCACCATGGTAGTGCTGCCTGCTTGGGTTTCTTTATTTTTTATGTGTGTTTTGTCTGTATTCATGCATGTGCACACACACCAGTACCACTCATATTTCAATCCACACTTTCTGTACTGTTTAAATATTTTCTTAGGATTTGTTTGTCATTTAAAAAGCAGCTTTGTGCACACAGCACAGACTATGACAGTTGTTTGCAAAACCAAAACAGAGTACAAATAGAAGGCCCACCTAGGAGAGCTGGCAGTGTTTCGATGCCAATCCATCTGCCCAGCTCCCCAGTGAGAAAAGCCATTTCTGTGGGCTTGTTGCAATTTTGTATCATAATTATAATGTAGATAATACTCATTATTTGCTTCTTTCAGGTTTCTTTCTTTGAAGATGGTATAGGCAACAGTTTGGATAAGCATTTACTGAGTGTTTATACAGAATAAGGTCTTGCTGTTCCTAACTTGGACCAAAAGGYTTAAATCATTTATGTGATAGAAATACAGACTGTCACATGCATAACTTTTAAAACCCATTCAGGTGCACCCCAGTTTTATGGCATTTGGTCAGATATTCAAGCTTACATGAGATTTGTGTGACTCTKTGCTGATATTCTCTTAGAAAATGCTCTTTGCAGCAGTGTCTGTTTGGGAAAAGTCTGAAGAAATACATTTATCAGCTCTACTGTAAAGGCCCATTTATGTCACATTCAGATGAATAGTTGAAATGGGATAGGTGAAATGGTAAACTACTATAGCTTTTCATCCCTTACAGCTTCTCTTATTCCTAAAGGAATACAAGGAAGCTACATGGGAAGGACTTTTTGACAATTTCYACARATCTGCTACTCTGTGTGGAAGAAGCACAGGGGGAAGAAAACATAACCTGAAATTATGAACTTGTTATTTTTCTTGTTTCTTGGCAACAGTATGAAAAGCAATTTATTTTTCTCTTAGCAAGAGAGTAACATCTGAAAAATAATTTCATTTTCCTCATTGAGATAAAATTATCAAAATCCCCTGATTTTCCAGTGTCCTGGGTGGTCTGTTGAACTYCAARTATCAACACACTTCATTTACTTTGYACTGCTTCTCAAAATTTTCTGCAAGTCTGGTTAACAGTTTTTAAAGGGGGTATTTTTCTGCAATACATGGTGAATTTATTTATGTCCAGAGAGCAAAGGATGCAATCACTACATTGCTTTGCAAAAAAAGTTAAAAAAGGTCAGACTAAACAGGCACTGGAGGGGCACAGGCAGAAGAGGAGTACAAGCACAGTGTGCAGGGGCACACTGCACAGGTTCTGTTCATTAGAGACAGACTAGTTTTCATTGTAATTTACTACTCAGAATATTCTTAAAATGTATTTCAAAAATACAGTTAATAAGCTGTATTGTATTTAGTATCTATTATAATAAACATGTACAAAAATGAAATTAATAACAATTAAAAATAACAATTAATAACATACCATTTCAGTGAAGTTTAAAGGCAGGTAAAAATGGATAAGATTAAGGTCAGCTGTGTGATTTCMTGAGTTGAGATTTGGAATAAAAACACTGTCATCTGGCAAAGCTGTACCATGGGAAACACATTTCAGCACTGCATATTGACTCTAATCAAACACATTTATTAGTGCATGAGACAWACCCACATTAGACTGTAAAACAATGGAAATGTTTACAGCCAAGAAATTAATATTTGCAGGGTAAATACTTCTGTCTAGCTTTCACTCCATGTWTGAATAATTTCCTGGATGCCATTCTTTGCAGGGTTCTTTTATACTTCAGTTTTAAAGTTCTTGATATTAAGTCTTCCAAGAATGCTTTTTATTTTTAGTTGTAAGTACAGCAAAAGAGGTCACACCCTAAGGTAACTGAATGTTGTCCACACAAGTGCTGTAGTTTCTAAATCCATGGTTCCTCAGCCAGTCTCACACCAGCAGCCCCAGTGCCATTTGCTCTACTTTAACACTTCTGTRAAATCCCACTCAGCCATCAGCCAATCCTGCTGAGCTGTGGTGGGCAGAGTAAAAAGTTGGTCTATGGCATGGTCAGAAAAAAGGGGTAAAAGAAGAAAAGAGAAACGAAAAGAAAAACAAAGAAGAAAAGAAACAGGAAAAGGAAAAGGAAAAGAAACGAGAAATCAGCAAGGATGAGAGCTATGGGGGATGATGGTTGTTTTGTGACTCTTAAAGCAACTGAGTAATGAAGTTCCTATTTGTTAGAGAGAGGTACAACATTCAAAAATGAATAAGCCAATTCCAAGAAAGCTCTCAAGAGACTTCTGTATGCAGGGAGGAATATTTTGGCTCTCTTAAGATGTCATGCCTAAGCATGAACTAAGCATGAACACTTTTTCCTTCCTAGTACAGAAAATATTTCTGAGAGGAAGGAATCCCTAATAGAAAGTTTTTAATGCTGAGTGTCCATGCAGGAAACACATCAAAGAAGTGCCTATGCATTCCCCTTTTTAAAAAACTTTTTCTGTTCATTTTGAAATATTAATTTATGTGCACACTGAGGATATGGGTAGGACTGACCTACTATCCCAGAGCTGTGTGTAAAGTGAGGTGATATCCAGAGATGCTGGCAGGAAAATTTACAGGGCAAATKGATGGAGTGGAAGTTCCCCAGGCACACACATTTTACAGAGCTGGCTGGTTTCATTTTCCTGAAAGCAATCAGAGTGTATGCAACTGGTAAGGAGTTGGGGCTTTTTCAGCAGTTCTGCCACTGCTAACTGGGCAGGAAGCACTGGGCTCAGAAATACTGGAAGCAGGGGTGGGAAATGGAACYAGAGCTTGCTTTTGTAACAGACCATTGAACTTCAGATTTCACTTATCAGAAAAAGAGAAGGCTTTCAATAAATAGAAAAATTAAAAATTATCTGCACAGAAGTGGGAGAATCCTTTCTTTGGAGAGGGGAAACCAACCATGAATAGAGTCTTGCCTAGAAGAGAGGATGCTTGACTGTGTTGAGAAAATGTGCTCASAAATACAAATATAGGAGCTGCATTATTTTGACCACAATTTATCCTTTGGATGTGCTTATACCTATCCAGATGTCCTACCTGGTATGTGTCTTAACTGGGGCAGCCATTGCTGTGCCAGGACCCTGGTTATGGTGTCTCAGGACCAACCTGTCCTATCTGATGTCCCCCTGCTCAGCACAGACACAGCTCTCACATAACTCTGCTACCACACTGCACATCTGAATGAGGTGAGAAAGCAGCTGCAACTCTTTCTACCCAGGGGCAGTGTGTTTGAATTAAATAGCACCTACTCTTTCCATTTCTTGCTTGATACCAGCCTCTCTTTGATATTAGATCTGCAGTTCAGATTAAGCTTAGTCTGTATTTTAAARGAAACTTGAAATGACAATTTTTAATATTGTACAGCTGCTAGAGTGAAAAAAGCAGAGTTTTTCTATCTGACGAAAAGAAAGGTATTTTTGACATGTCTTTCACCCTATTACATGACCATTTTCTGCTGTCTTTGTTAGAGAAGCTTATGGCTTTTATCCTCTCTCCAGAATGAAAAGCTATAAAGGAGGAAGCAGCACTATCACTTGCTTTCCTGATTTATTTCCACAGCAGCATCAGAAGCCCTAACCATGGACTGTAATTGTGTTAGGCCTGGCAACTTACAGATAGAGCATTCCTGGCTTGTGGAGCTGAGCATTCAAGTTTAGGACAAGACAAGGACATCAGCAGATAACAGAACAGACAACATTTCAGAGCAAATGTAYGTGACAGGCCCAGTTCCTTGTTATGATTTCAAACCCTTAAGCTGGTTAGTTAAACCTCTGATCTCTGCCTGTCTTTAGTCCATTAATAAAACCTAACATAGATGCTGCACTTGTTGCCTCTTTGCCTTACTGTTTTCATACTCCTCCACCTCTGTGGATTGAATGCTTCCTGAAACAAAGTTAGGAAGGGCAATTTTGATATATTGCCCTGTAAGATATTGCCAAGCCCTGCCAACAGACTCTGCTCTGGAAAAAAGACAAGGAACTAATTTTTGTCACATTCTGTCAGCCAGCGAAATTCACCAGTTCACAGCATCAGATCACAGCAACTTAGCCAAAGTGGGTTTATTTGAATGTTCATAAAAATCCTTCCTCCCATCTCAGCATTTCACATTATGTGGAAAACAAGAGACATTGACACATGATCACCTGCCCTTGGTTAGAGAAATTGCTTCACATACTTTTGATGTGTGTTATTTGTTTGTCAGTTGWATTTGCAGTTTCCTGTTTACAAAGTACTGATGAAAGAACACTTAGCATTATCATTTCAATGATAATAAAAAGCTTTTTACAGCTGCCCTGTTGTAACCACGCAGGGGAGGCAGGAGTGAGGGTGGCTGTGCACAGCTCAGCTGCCAGACAGGGTTAACTCACAGCATCCTTGCTGTTCTGACAGCCCCATTACCAGGCACAGGAACATCAGTCACAGCACCACACACAAACTGTGCTGTTCTGCAAATRCACTCATTGCACACCTCCTCATCCTGCCTGCCACTCCTTGGTGYAGTGGGGCTGGGAATGCCTGCTCCAGCATCTTCTTCCATGGGTACCATGGAAAAAAACCCAGTCCAGGGCTCCGAAGAAAATGTTCAGGTCAAGCCAGATCAGTCACTAAGAGCAGCTACCTAAGAGCCAGGTAGAGTAAATAAGATGTGACCCCTTGCAGGGTTTTGTAATGGATGGGGAAGAGAGAGAGTTCAGGCTCAAGTTGACTGCACCACCTCTCCAAACCAGGGTCAGGAGCGTGACAAAAACAGAGAGGGAGCTTCATTTGTAGGAATCTGCCTAAGCCAAGTACATTGGGACATTAAAAGAAGAGAATACACACGAGGCCTTTGAATTCATTGTGCCAGACTTGCTCCTAAATCAGTGTGTTTCAGCCTGTGCTTCACACAGGACTTTGGACATCAAATTAAATGGAATGGGATCATCATTTTTTGGCAGCTTGTTCAAAAGGGAATAAACCAATAAAATGGCTAAAAGCAAAAGCCCAGGACTCCCTTCAAGTTCTATTATTAGACAGATGCCTTCATTATATACTCATCAGTTAAACAGACAGTTAAAACTGAGATCATACTGCATGCTAGAACATGACCTGAGGTTAATTACAGAGTGCTCATTTGTTTTAAAGCTAACAAAACAGCCAAGAAGAATTAAAACACAGAAGGATTTATTGCTTCCCAAGTGGCACAGAAACAGAGAAGTTAATATGTTTGAGGCAGAGGTGTCAAAAGCTGGAGCTCTAAAAATACTCTGCTGGCTCATAGCCAYCACTGTCAGCCACAGATAAAAATAGGTCATGCGAAATTTGGTGTAGTCTTCTACTGCCAGATGTTGGAAACGACCATGTTAGCACACAAAATGTGAGCAGCTGCTAAGAAGGCAGGATTCTAGGCTGTTAGGAGCCACATTTAATCAAAATGTAATGAAAATAGGATTTGGAGAGTATTAAGCTGTATTTTTCTTTTAACATTTTTCCAAACACTGTACATCTCATTGAGATTAAACAGATGAGTAAGCAGCAGTACAAAGAAAGATGAAAATTTACTGCACCCACTTACAGCTCTGGTGCATAACTGAGAACTTCCTTGGACAGGGACTTGTGCTGAAGGTCACCATTTTACAGATTATGACTTTCTGGTGTAGCAAACAGAGTTACAGGGTTTGGGGGAATCCAGAGCAGCCCTGTCTCTGATTCCTTAAAGGAATATGGCACATGACAGAGTTCCACCATGCAGTAAAGGAGATGGATCTGTAATAGTGAGGTTCAGCACAAAGCCCATCAGGATTTTAAAACACCTGCATTTCAAGAAGAAAAATAAGAATAYTATTTTGCTTTATTCAATTACACATAAATACCATGACATGCAATATAACAGTTTCTCCCATACAAAACATAATCACAGAGCATTGATTACAGTCTAGTTCAGGCAGCAGCATATTTATTGCAGTAGGGAGTCAGGGCAGGTTACAGAACAACCCAGGAAAGAGGATCCACAGCACAGAGTGAGACCCAGCTGAGTTACAGTCATAAGAGGTGGCTTTGTGAGCTGCAGTCAGTACAGCATGGACAGAGCCACACCACGAGCTGTGCTGTATGGCCACAAGGATTTCATTAACAATATTTAGTAGCAAGCCAGTCGTGCATTTAGACTACACAAACAGCTTTTAAGGGCTCTGGGAAAGCTGATTTGTGCCTATTGCACTGCCCTGGTACAAGCTGGACAAAAATCTTGAGCAGTGAAATTGTTTCTACCTGCAATGATGGCAAAATGTTCTAACCTCCAGCTAAGTTCTGAAAAAAACATTTAGCAGAAGGTGACATGACCCTGGTACATAAACACATTCACATTTCAGATATCCACTCTTAGCATTCAGYAGCCCTTGGACAACTGCCTTTAGCTTTGCTGTCAAAACTCTTCACCTCTGTTCTGACCTTGGAAGCCGGATTCTCTAATTCTTTCAACTTTGGTTTTTCTTCAGTGATTTTAAAAAAAAGTTTTAAAGCTGCTGAAAGTGGAACAGGCATTACCATCCCTATCTCCTCCAAGCAGCCCTCCTCAACCTCCTAACCAGTTAGGCAATAATAATACATTCTATATGTATCTGACTGTCTGTCTGTCTGTCTGTCTGTCTGTCTGTCTATCTATCTATCTATCTATCTATCTATCTATCTATCTTCATTTAAACCTAATATTTCATTGTGCATGGGAGATTTCTTTCTCTGTAATACTTTTCATTTGTGAATGAATTAACACTAACAGTCTCTTCCCACAGGAATATAATCCTTTCTGGCATACCTCTTTGTCTTTAATGTGGTCAGCACTGATGACAGTTTCAGACTCCATGCATTTTTTTCTATACTATTTGATATTCTCTACTATCTCCTATTCATCCATGGGCTTCCTGAAGAAATGCTTCTGTTGGAGAGTGTTGTTCAGTCCAGAAGTTTTTTCAAAGCATGGTAACAAAGTATTTCTRGACACTAAAGGTAGAGCTGAAGAGAGTTCTAAATGACATATCCTCCAAATTCAGAGACTCCTTAGAATGTTTTGTTAGTGACAAAACGTTCAAAAACTATTTAGAACCAACTGTTTTTCTTGTATTCTGTCCCACTGACAAGCTTTTGACAGGAARCATGTAATCCATCTTGCAGCAGCAAATTATCATATTTTTCAGTTTCATAGTTATTTAGCCATATTTTGTTTAGTTCAGAATGTCAAAGTAGATGGCAGATCCTTGTCTCATTCTAGATTTTTCAGCTGCCCTAGTTTGTGGGATTTGCTCATCTGCTCCATCAGATACARCAGTCACAGAGGATTTGTCATCTCTTCCTCCTGATTCATCGCAAAAAAATTCAAGTGATTCATAAAGCRTAGACACAAAGCAAAGAAAATGCCAGTCAAGAGCTTTACCCATAAAGTAAATGTAAAATGAACTTTTACCCATGACACAGCACAGCCCCAGGAAACAAAAAGGAACTCAGGCCATGAAGTTACAATTACAGAGGAAAAGAATGTCCCAGTATTAATGTTGAAAGGCAAAGCCTTCCTATGTTGGGATTCAATTCTCTTAGTTAATTATGCAGCAGGCACAAAATACTTCTTTAGAACACTAAAGATGTGAATTTCCAGTGTAGATCAGATTCTRTGAAATATGAAATGGAAAACATTTTTATCCTCTTAATGTTTTACCTCTGATATTTCCAAAAAACTTCATCATATTCTTCCCTCTAGATAGATGCTCTTTTGATGCAGTAAACAAGCACACTGCTGTGGTATTCAGATGCTCTTCTGGATAGTGCAAAAGTCACCCTATTCCTAAACATACATAGGTAAGTCCTTTAGCAAAACATGAGAATTAAAGACCTGCCTGAAAYGTACACAAAGACCTGCTCCCACAGACATATAAAATCCAATTCTCAAGCTGAGATGGCATAAATGAGTAAATGGGTGGAAATAATGAAGAAGCAGCTTTTTGTCTTCATGCACTCTGCTGTGGGGGGGTTATTGCTGTCCTGGGTTGTAATGTAAAATGTGCCCAAAGTATGTATTCTATTACCATCTTCATGGGTTGTTGGAACCAGGTGGGGCAGTGTTTTCCCTGCCCCCTCCCTCTGGACTATCTGCTGTTAATGGCCCAATAACTCACAGGTAACTCCCTTATCTCTGTCCGTGGCCCATCAATGCCCTGCCCAATGATTCACAAGTAACTCCCTTCTGGAGCTGTCTGTGCTTAATGGGCAATCAAGGACCCATTGTGTGACTCATAGAATGACATCAGCCCATTGTGASATGCTCTGCCCAGTGGGGAGGAGCCAAGCATTCCCACCTGGATATAATCTGGAGCTTGGGGCAGCACAAGCACTGACTGGATTCCCAGAGGATAAGAATTACCGGACCTTTCTACAGGATCACTGCTTCAACAAGACCACTTCATGTGGACTGCTACCACCACCCTAACACACAGGGTGTCAGGCTGTATTCTGATTCTGCCAGACATTTTTTTTCCCACTATTGCATTCATTTTATTGTTTTCCTATTAAATAGTACTTCTGACTGGGAGTCTCTCACTGGCTTTGCTTTCAAACCAGTACATTGTCTGTGTTCTGGTGAACCATGTTAGACACAGAGAGGCACCTGCCAGACAAATGTCAAACAGGAGGCATGGTAGGGATGGCCAACTCACCTGGATCATTATTCTGTGCACTTTGAACAACCAGAACCCCCCAGGCAAGAGTGAGCATTATGCATGCTACCATGAGCTGGAAGTTTGTATTAATGCTACAAAAGTGCTTAGATTTTTGGCTGGAATCTGCAGAACTTGGTGAAAAAAATCAACTGTGCTGGGAATTCCCTCAAAGGCCAAACTCCCCTGCAGCTGGCAGAACTGTCTGGGAAACACTCCCTGAGCATCTCAGCTGAGGAAACACAGGATGATTCTCCAGAGAMAAGTGCTACAGACTAAAAGCACAGCTACAGGAGCCAGCTTTGCCATGAGGATGTTCACTCCCAGGTTAAGCTACCTTGGGTACTTACAGCTATGTGTTGTCACCTGACCTAATGGCTCAGTGTTGCTGTGACATGTAGTATAGGTGAGAATAAATCCATRGCTTGACTCAATTTCTGTGTTACAGGATTGCCTTTTCAACACCAAGAATTGTAAAAAAAGCATGAGGCTGTAAATAGCCTTGCAGAGGCAGATAGAACCTTCATCTTCACTGTTCTAGAAATGATGCCCAAACCTACCCAGAATATTCACCAAACTTCCAAACTCAAAAAGAAAATTGTAAGCTATGTTAAACACCAGAGATTAGTTTTTCCCAAGTAAGTACAGACTTTTTCACAATCAGAAAAAAAAATTTAAATTAAGGTGATTATATCCTGTGGTACGATTGAAAGTTCAGAGACACCATAATATTTGCTCATCACTACTGGCTTAATTTGTTTGAAATGTGGTGTCCATACACATTGTATGTACTGGCTTTACTAACCTGCTGGATCTCTTGAATGATTTATAACATCCAGTTATGCCTGAACATTTAAAAAATGCCACTGTGAAACCACTCTTTCTGCTTTCACTAAAATAGCAAAAAGGTCTGTTACATGAAGGAAAATACTGAACCTATGTCATGACACATCACAGTGGCTGGTAGCTACTAAATTATAAAGCACCTGCAAAAGATTATAATTGCATTCACACATCCTCTGGAGTAGTCTTATCCACACAAATCCTGAACAGTAACTGGCTACTAATGAACTTTGCACTCAGCACCCCCTAGGATGCTTGTTTTCTCGTTCTTAACCTTGTTTTCCCACATCTTCATTAAATATTAAAAAGCAGAAGAGTAATCCATTCATAGCTGGTAATCAGAACTATGACCAGGCCATATGATGCTTCGTATTCTTACAATTTTCTACTRTGATATCTTCAGTAAAAGCAAGTCTCTCAGCTTCAGTGGCAATCTACTTGCAGGGAATGAATTTTCCCAGGTATTTTCTTAGAGCAATGACTATTGCTCAATAAAATATAGATATTACTGTTTCACTACCTGCATACTGATATTTTCTCTCTCCATGACCACAGTACCAATGTGACCAAACCAAGGCTGCAGCCAGGTTCTCTTCCAGGAGAACCTGAGAATCTGTAAGCTCAGTAACTGCACTTGTGGCTGGAGCATTTTTCATCACTTCTGTGTGACTTGTACAGCTGATTGAAGTGGAAACTGCATGTCCAGCTGATTGCAATGGAAAATGTGCCTGCCTATGCAAGGGTTAAATTAGGGCTTCTTTCCCTTACCTACTTGGTGTTTTTATGTAATTAGAAGGTGAATAATTGCATGGGAAAAGGAGCTCTCAGCAGGTGTTGCCTGCTCTAATGGCCCTTTGAGCTGAAGCTGGTCCAAGCCCCTTGAGCTTGGTACACAATTACACATAAAGGGACTTYATTGCCGTTTTTAACTTCTCCTATGTGTCTTTCTTTCCCTCAGTCTTCTCTATATTGATATTCTCCACTTTTTRCTGCCCTGTTCTCCAGACAATTTTAGAGCGTTATTAAATATAACGACAGATTTCAATACTTTGATACTACATAAATATCCTTATTCTTATTTCTGAGTGTGTTTTCTTTGCTTTAAGCCTTTTTCATGARTAGGAAGATGCTGTCCTAAGAACAGCAGGTTGTTGTGTGCTTTCTGTTCAGTCCACTCCCCAGTGCCTCATTTTGAAAATCCTCTCACAGCAAGAGTCTTTTTTACAAACCTCGAACCCATTCAGCAGAATTTCATTATGAGTTTTCCCCAGCTGCTTCCCTGGTGGATTCATTTCTCCAGTGAAGCTCTTCCACCTCGAGCATCTGCTCCTGCTSMTGCTTTCCTGTCAGCACAGGAGGCTGTGCAGCAGCTCAGCAAAGGCCAGGTTCCAGTCAGTGCTTGCTCACTGTCCATTTCCAGAGTCCACCAGAGCTCCATAAACMCTGGAATGAAGAGTGCAGAGCTCTTGTACAGCCAGTCTTGATGCCAGGCAYCTGAGTGGTATTCAGGCTGTAAATKAAATAAGCTGAAAACAACCCAAACAGTTACTTAAGAGGCTGCCTTGATTATCCCACTGGTCTGAGCCCTCTGCCCAAAGCTGCCCTACATTTATATTTGTCCTGCACCCTTGTCATTCACTGTTATTTTCTTATGGCTTCTTCCACCCTTAAAGTTTTAGATTTTGAAAAAACAAACCAATAATTATCTCACAGTAGTAAAGTGCAGTGACATTTACATTGGCAGATTTGATGACTAACACCCTTGTTTTCATGGGTGATGTTGGATGAATAGAGAAGTTTTGACCATATATTTTTAGTGATGTTCACTTTATTAACAAAATACCAGCTTGCTCTACATCTCTTAATAGCTTTTCTCAAATACAGGTGATTTCAGTGTAGTCTCCAACTAATAGATTTATATTTGTTGGTGTTTGGATTAAATTATTGGGACCTGTAGCTAATGGAGRAATACACATAGATTTAAAAGGTAAAGCAACAAAGAGATGTCATCAAAGCTGTATTTAAAATAAATAATTTAAACAATAAAGACGTGTTTAAATAATAAAATAAACATTTAAAATAACAATTAATACTGTAAAATAATTATTACATTAATTTTCAAGCTTATTTACTACTCACTTCTCCCTTGAATGATGGCAATTGCTTTCTGGCTAAAGTAAACTTTTAATCTGATGTGTTAAAGTCTTCTATCATTGTTTGTGTGCAATAAATGATGATTTTCTGCACGCTTGCTGATAAACATATTTTTTATTTTCAAGAAAAAACTCTATAAAAAGTGATTGAKTCTGAAACATATTAAACACTGTCTGCTAGATAAAGAACGATCAAAAGGAATAATTTAGAATGATTCATTAGTCAATAGTGAAAAACTCATCAAGGTTAAAGAAAAAGACACTGCAATTTTTGCCCCCATGTGTGGTAAGATAGGTAAAGAGAGTGTGGGGAAACAGAGAGTTGGTGCTTAAGGTAATCCTCTGGCTGATGTATTGCAGCTGTGTTAATTATCCTGGAGTGGGAACAGCCTTGCTCTCCCAGCCATGGGTGTGATAAAGAGTGAGCTGGCTGGGAGGGGGCTCAGGTGCAACTGCAGTTGGAGCAAGATAGAGCCTACTGCTGTGCTGTGAAGATCCAGGGACAGGAGGTGGTGCAAGGGACAGATAAGGTAAGACTTTGTACCAGGGATGGCCAGGGCCAGGCTGGAGTGAGCTGGTGCTGTGAGAAGGGAAAGAGAAGGAGAACTGATTGAGTGACTTTGCATAAATGGATGGACCCTGAGAGCTGCTTGGAGATGCCTTTGGGAAATAAGATAGAGACTGTTAAATAACAATGTGTTGGTGTGTGAAGCCTTCTGATAAGTATGAAAGACTGACAGATAATAAAGTCATGATACTCGAGCCCTCAGGAAGTTTTTAATGAAGCACTATGTGTGTTTTGACTATCTCAATCACCACACCCATGTAGGAGTTCTTGTCCAGCACTGCCTCTAATGAATGACAAATGTACAGYATTTTAGAGGTGGGTTTTTCATTTGGTTTAAGTGTCTTCCATTAAGTACTTGCTGACAAATAGTTTATAACATCCAATTCACCTCTTTCATTTAATAAGAGAAGCCATGCAGATCCCTGTTCYCTCATTGGGTCTCTTGTCTGGTTTTAAGAAAAGGCTGACTTGGACAGTATCGGAAGAAATCAAACTTYTTACTCCTTCATGCTTTCAATACATTTTTTCTCTCACTGTCAGCATCCAAAGTGATTGATACAAGAGACATTGTRCAATATATGTACAAAATATTTTCTTCTAAAACAAAACCACCATGTGGGTATCAGATACCTCTTTTTACATTCTAATGGCATTGATGCTCATTGCAAAAGTGCTAATCCTATAAAATCTATTCCCATGGCTGCTGAGACAATTAGTTTCGTATGCTGTATGAAGAATTATAATTTCATTTTTTTTCTATAATTTATAACATTAAAGAACAAATAACAAGAACAATCTGCATGATTTTCTTCTAAATTTTATTCTGTTTATCACTCTGGCACATTTCACAGCAAGACCTAACTAATTAGACAGGTTTTTTTCCATATCTCACCCTAAAATGGCGTGAGTTTTATCCAAAATATGCAAATAATTTTTCCTATTTTGTCCATAGAAAAAGCCACCTAKTCATCATATGCAAAGGAGTCAAGCACCTCCATCTTTACAATGCAACACTTAAAAACTTGTAGAGAACAATATGGACAGTATAGGGGCAAAATAAGCAGCAGAAAAAATAAGGGAAAGAATTGATGTAGTGTAAATGAAAACCTAGAAGCTGTTCAAGTAAAAGAAATAATCACTAATTTCAGTTTTTCTGTTCATTCGGTCTGTTGTTTAAAATACAGTTGTGCTTTTGACTGTGCTACATTTCTGTCCTGTGATTTTACTGTTTTTCTGAAAAACATCACTGAAAAAAATCCTTTTGCTAACTTCTAACTCATATGGAATGCCTTCAGCATTAGCCACTGTGATCTGTATTGAATAAGACTCATGAATCCTTGTCTGCTTTTCATTTCAGTACCTATGTGATCTAGAATAAATCCTCCTTAACATGTAAAACGTCTACATTCAGCATTTATCATAATAAATATTCAAGCCAGAAGTCCTAAAAAGATGGTGCATACATTAACTTAACATCATTTTGGGTGCTGAAGTGTTCAACTTGCTCCTCTATGCTTTTCCTGCAACAATTTCTTTGTGAAAATGCTTTTTGATTTCTCATGCTTTTAAATCTTGCTTTCAGCATTATGAAAAAATAGTAGTTTCTCGTCTCACATGTGTGTTTGAGGTGAATATACCATAAGTTGTTTTTTTTTTTAAATCCAGCTCAAGAATTACAGGCAACTAACWAAACCCAAAAGAAAACAAAACAAAAGCAACATTTACCTAAGCAGCMAAAACACACTGTTAAAAGAAGTTTCATTGAAATTATGATCACCATGCAGAATTATTAGCATTTGTGTCAGGCTGCCTTGTTTGAAGATCAGCAAAACATCAAATGAAAGCATGTCAAATTCACAGCTTCAAATTCACAAATTCACTCCCCTCCCCTCGTGTGGTTACAATGATACAAACCTAAATGCAGCCCAATTTTCCCCTGCACTGTGAAACTGCTGTTTCAGAATCCTGCCATCCTATTTGAAATTAAATAATTCCTTCTTTAAAATTTAAACTCTGTTGTTACTGGTTGCTGTTCATCCTAGATCAGCCTCTCTTCTGGTATGACATAAAGAACTGGTTTTCCACATGTGGTTTCATGGGAGCATTTGCCATTGTCCTTCTAAAATCCTTAATTTAAAAGCACTTTATAAAGGTGATGTTTATAAAGCTGTGAACATGCTCAGCAGCCTCTTTCAGCCGACCAGATGAACCAACCAAAGCCAGAGACAATGACTGCACATGGGTTACACTGAAGTCCAGTGTTGCTCCTGTCTTACTTTGTCATACCTTTCACTGCCTCCTTGCTGAAATGTGACCTAAATGCTTCCCTCCTGTGAGAAGTACTTTTGTACTTTTTCCTTAGGAGCAGTGGAGGAAGGCTGAGTTCTGTGATCACACTTGAAGTGGCCCCAGCATCCTGCARCACCAGAGGGGACCTGTGCATGCAATGCACCAACCATCACCTCYATGGGTGCAGCTGCATTAATGCAATGCTAGTGCCATGTACATTAACTAAAGCTTATTTCAGGAAGATTATATGGGTCAAAAAGGTTAAAAGAAAATGATCTACACTTACCTCATCAAGGTAAAGGAAAAATTTATTTGCCATTAATTATTAAAAAATTTTCTGCAAAGATGGGAAACTGTATGCTTAATATTCTCTAGCACTGACTTTTGGCTCCAAATCAGAAACACTTCTATGGCCTGGCCAGTGACAGTCTCTGTAAGACAAAACATTGCATTTGTTTCTTAATTTACCCATCTTATTCTGTGTTTCAAATGCAAAGTTACCAGGCTAGGAAAAATTGTCCCACAAACATGTTCGGCTGAATAATGTCAAAATTGCAACAACAGAATTMAAACAAACAAAMAAMCCCCCCACGTTAGACAAATAAATCAAATAGAACATGCTGAGACTATCAATCAGTTACATTAAGAACTTGATTAAGAATCTGTCAGCCACTAATTTCCTAGAACTAACATCAGGTTTTAGCAGCACTGGGCAGGTRCCCAGAAACAACTGAAAACATTTTGTAATGATGACACAGTCACATTTAGAGCTTAAGGCACTGTTCCTTTCCAGTTAYCAGCAACAAAAGCACAGTGCACCAGCTCATCTACTTCTCTGTGTCTACCTTACAGACATAGTTTCAGTGCAATTTACATTGCCATGTAAAATTAAAAGGAAGAAGATAGCAAAGATAAATGTCACAAAGTGCTGCTGGCTAGCCCCATTTCTGATGATATCCAATCAGCTGGATGTTTTAGAACTTTCAGAACATCTTTTAGAACTAGTGAGGACATAAAAATACCTTTAAATTCAAATGAATAAAAGGATTTATTAAAGCAAATAATTGATATTTAAGAATTATTTCATTATGTACATTATTTTGCTCACATTCATGCTTTGGTACTACTGATCAAAGATGTAGATTGTATTGCACTAAAAATTTACACACACAAAGATGCATGTGTAAATCCAAATTTATTTTATTTTGCATTTAAATAATCATATTTCTGAATTTAGTGTTGAGTATTCTGCAGCTCCAACATGCAGAATAATTTGTCTAGAAGCTAGGTGAACCTTTTTCCATARTGCTCATAGCAGCTTGTATTTACTCTAAGAGATACTTTGGTTCTAGTCCAAACCATCTACTGTCAGAGATTAAATGAACTAGCACACAAAAATAGGGTTGGCTGAGAGGTTTATTTTTAGCTCTGGTAACTGGTCTGTGCCATTTTACAACACAAACTCTCATCACAGCACTACTGAGTGGGTGGAAAAATATGGTGTCAGAATTTCTTAAGTGACCTTTGCTGCCAGGAGAAGTGTAGCACACAAAATAGCTATGTGGGTCAGGAAAGCATCTATAACAGAAAGAAAAGAAATATTAATGGGATCTTTCTGCAACTCAATCATATTTAACCTTGGAAGCTGCACTGATGAATTTGGATTCTGTAAATGTGTAAACACCTGTGTGCTGGAGATGATTGCAGAGCAGCTGCCCAGTGCAGAGTCAGCCTCCTCCAAACACTTTCCTCAAATCTCTCTTCCTAAAACTTTTTCTCTGTCACTTTCAAAAAGCACCAGTTGAGGTATACTGAACATTACCTGAAACTTTTAAACAAAGAGGATCTGAACCCTCTTCCTTCTCCTTACCTATACATCAGACTTGTCTGAGAGCCTGTAACACAAGTATTAATGAGACMGCAGCTTTTTTGAGGTGTAACTGGCAGCTGGGAAAATTTATTAATAGGTAGCAACACTGAGGAGAACGTGTGTGGAACTAACACCAAGCCTTACCATAGCACAGATATGCTGCACATGTGTGACTTTGTCCTCTGGTTATAACATTACATCAACCCTCCTTCTTTTGCAGGTCCTGTCTGATGCATGGTTTGAAGTAGTATTTGAGTGGCTTCATTTCTATCAATTTTTTATGTAGCACTGCAGTATTGCTCCTCACTAGAGTCATRCATGTGAGGAAGAAAAAGGATCATTAGTGAACAGGTCCCTCTACTGAGATTTGAATGCCTGCAGGCTTCCATTTGCTTAGGCTGAGACTTCTCAGGAAAAAGAACATACAAAATTTGGAATGACACCTTCTCTAGCAGGAATGCCATGCTTTTTACAGACCACAGTCTGGGATGCCTCCAGTGCAATACAAGGTTTGACTCTGGCAAATTATTCCCTGATGGCCAATTGCATTGAAATAACTCCAGATAAAATATTCCTTTTTATGTTATTTTTTTTTCCTTTAAATCAGACAGCTTCTACTAATCAAAACAGAAATTCCCTCAAAGAGMTAAAGCAGCTGGTAATGAGGTATTCCTGATTATATTACCCTGTATAAGAAGGGTTTTGCAGGCCTAGTTCAATCTGCCACCTGGGAAAGCAGCACCCAGAGGCAGSAGCTGTAGGATCCTTGGCTGCTTGGCCAGGACTGAGCACACAAAAGGGACAGTTCAATTTTTATAATCTATTAACATGACTTGCTGCTGCCATCACTTTTATCAGTGAACACTTCAGTCACAAAAATATGAATTGCAATCATGTCCCTGTGTAACCCATGCTTTATATCCACCAGCAGAACCAAGAAGGGAATGAAGAAAGATGTAGAAGCAAGGAAAACTATGTAGTTGAACACATTTCATTTCCCAAAGACATATAAACAACAAAATGAAAACCAGCTGCCATCATGCTTTACTGCATCAYAGTAACTGTGTTCATGTGCTTCCCTTTCTGGCTTAATGTTGCAGGAAAATGGCTTCCACTGGTAGGACAGGTTTGATTGGCACAYCACTAAATATTTATAGCCAAGGATGAAAATAACCATCAGAAAATACAAAAAATACCCTTTCTTTGTCCAATAACTGAATGTGACAGTGTCAGCAGTGATTTCAATGAGATGCAAAACAGGCTGTCTGCACAGAAAAGTTGACCACCAGTGCAGATCTTCATCATAATTATTTCCCAACAGGTATTGTGGAAAGGCCTTTTTAACTCTTTCTCCTTTGTTCTTGAACAGTGTCTCCATGTGGAGAAAATTACTGCTAAACAGCCAAAGTAATTTAGAATTATTATCACATTTTCAGGATTCTAGATGTGGCACTATTAACTGGCTGAAAATGCACCTATTCTCTTTAAACCTCTCTATTTCCTCTTTCAGTTTTATGTTTCACTCATCAGCAATACAGCTTTGTACAGTGTTGCACCAAGCATAATCCATCATTACTACTGCAGTGAAGTGACTGACTTGATTCTCATCTCAACTATGGGCACTTTCCTGGTGAATAAGAGAAGTAGAGATGACTAATGGCATGAGAACACAGTAAGAATCTACACATCCATGTAGTCTAGAGCTAAGAACAAAAACTGAAAAAAATGCAGCTTTTATTTTTGACAAGAATCCATTCCAGCTCTTGGGAAAGTTAGTCAYTATCCAAGTTTCCTTCTGCAGACCTGCTTAGAATTTGCCCTCACTGCCAGTTTAACCTCTCTACAAACAACTCCATAGTTAACTTTGACTTGCTGCTGTTGGAACATTTCCTGCTACCCCTGTGCACACTCTCTGAGCCTGAGAAGTAAGAAAGTTCACAGCATCACAAGAACAGTGTTCCTCCTTCAGGTTTGGTGATGAGTCAGTTACTGGCCATGGGACAAGACACCTTCTGTTGTCAAACTGGCTTCAGCTTACCCTGACCACAAGACACACATCCAGGATTCTGTCAAAGTCCATCAGTCCTGAACTTTAAAGAGACACAATTTCAATGAACTTGGGGCAAAGCAATAGAAACAGTACACTCCATTTCAGCTTGCAGCAAAGCAGAAACCTTGCAGCTGTTGCCCAGAAGACAAGAGTAGCTGAAACACAGCAGGCATTTCTCCTTGCATTGTAGGAACAGAACACCACTAGTCCAATCACTATTCTGTGATTTGGAACTCATCTTCTCTAACAATAAAAACCATAAGAGAAGAYTCTTGGCAGCACTATTAATTAGGAAGACAATTCAAGACTGTAGGACTAATATGATTTTGTTAGTGCTCCACAGTGAGGCATCATAGAAGCAATCACTTTAAAACCATCAATAGCAAGCAAAAATATCTTCAATATGCTCACTCTGCAACATAGGTCTTTTTTGCAGTGAATAAGTTTCAGAAAAGAAAAGTTGTACATAATTAACCAACAAAAACACCCACAGCTCAGGTCAGCAACTCAAGTTTACAGTTTATTCCAAAATTTGAGGTTTTCTTTCATTCACAGCATAGGATGTTTTTCAAGATCATCAATTGTATCTTGAAACAAAACTTCAAAGATATTACATATTCACCTGAAATACATCATCAAACATCACTGAACCTGAAAGTATACAAAGAAAGTCCTTATTTCCTTTGGGTGAACAGTTACTATAAAGTCTTCTGAGGTCTCTGTGCTGTTGAAGAATCCTGTAAAACACAAAAKCATTGGTAATTTATTAAAGCATCTTTACTCAAATGGACATGTCATTCTATCACAYCAGTTTTAACTCATCCCTTCCCTAAAAGCCAATTTTTGAGCAGATTCTCCTCCCTAAAACTCTTAGCAGTATAAAGCCTAAGATRTACCCATTCATAATATTAAAATATACAACAATTTCTCATCTTTTCMCACACTGACTCACACAGAAATTCTGAAGTGACTTCTGAGTCATGCACCTTTTCTTCATCATGAATAAAGAGCAAGCAAGCTCTGAGCTGCAGGTCAAATAGAGCTCTGAACTCTCACCTAGCCCATTCCAAAACCTCTGCAAGCTTTTTMCAAGGCACAATATGTATGTAAGTGACAGTAAGGACATTGGCCAAGCAACTTACTGGAATCAGAAATAAAATGAGGTCACCCACAGCATTGGATCTGAGTGTCAGCCCTAACTTGAATCATATCCACTGAGTCCTTTAAGCTGATTACAGCAGAGATTTTTAACTGCAGCTGTGTGTTTTTCTGCAGCATAGGCTTAARCTTAAATAAACACAACTCATCAGAATCTGACAAAAATCAATCTTTGTCACGAGTGTGAATTCATAAAGTAGCCACTTCTGTCTGAACAAAAAAAAACGCCAAGAAGATTCCAAGCTTTTTAAGGCTGCTAGGCAAAACAAGCTATCAGATAAATACAAGTCTGATACTTGCAGGGAATCTCAGCTAAATGTTCCTACCTGCAGGCTGTGACAGGTACCAGGTCTGTCATACAGAACAGTAATGCATTTCTAATCTTGTAATTTAAAAAAATATTTTTAACTAGACTAATCATCAAGCTTCACCAGTCAACAACAATATGGACACCAACCACTTTATTCCACTTACTTTTGCCTGGATATTGTGCAGTCTTCCATTTCCACCTTTCCAAAGTGTTCACATCCCAGGTGCCTGTGAGGGATCTCTCTTCCACTGTCACCACTGATCCCAATCCYTTTAGCAAAGACTGTGAGTAAAGAAAACACCAGAGAGTTCATGGACAATACAATCAACTCACCAGCCTAGTACACAGCAAGACCAGACAGAATTATCAACTCTACTATTGGCCTGTTAATTAGAGCAGAGAGACTTGAAAAATCTGCAAGGTCATGCAACACAAGGGCAAATACAGATTCAGCAGGCTTCAAACTAAGAAGCCTGAGATGCTGAAAGCTTCCTCTGCATGGTAGTACAGAGTCTGTTAACTGAAACAGAATCCTACACATTGTTCCCCATATTTCTGTCATGACAATCCAAATAATAAACCCCTGCCATGGAGTATAAAGTAATCTACTTCCATAGAAAAGATAARATATAACATGAAATATAAACATGAAACTAAAAAAAAAAGCAAGTACATGAAGTGATAAAGTTTGAATGACTCACAGAAATAAACTGTAGAGAAAAAAACGTTTTTCTTTAATCCTGTGCATGCATTAATTATAGGCACAATTTTCAATAATCAAGGAAACAACAAAACAGAATCCTCTGCACTGGTTAAGGTACTGCAGGAAGTGTTACCCTACCAAGAGCTCAGCAGAACCAGTCCTACCCATATTGAACAGATCTTCATGCTGTGCCTATGGCAACTTCAACTGAAGTAATGGCTTCTGTGTTGCAAAGCCAAGAAWAAAAGGCTCACTTCCCTCTGAGGTWCAAGTTCTACTAATACTTTTGTATCCATATTTTGTGTTCTTTATAGGACACAGAATGTGTCATTCCAGAACCATTTATGAGGAGTAAAACCACCTCACTTGGCACTCTGTCTTGAAGGGTTAGATTTACCTTCAGATCCACCATCACAGGCTGAGACAGCACAGGATCCTCTCCAACTTCATACAAGTGYCTAATTCTTAGCAGGACACGACTGAAATCTGCATCACCTTGCTTCTGTTTAACTTAAAAAAAAAAAGCATATATTTTCTTACTTTAAAATTAAATCCATGCTTTAAATTTTTTTTTAAAACTTTAAAGTCTCATCATTTGAACTTAGTTCCTATTTGTTAAAGTTAGCAAGAAGACTGATATCAGGAAATACCCAGCTCCCACTTTGACAGGAATGTCACTAACAGGCATGAAGAACTCATGCAGGAGAAATATTTTGCTACTTGGTCAGATAAATAACCCAGCACAATTAGCTTGCTTGACTGAGGAATTTAACACTTTGAATAAATAGAAGTACTAGCCACAGAAGAGAGAAGAAAAGAAAAGCAGCTCATTTAAGTGTAACAGCCAGCCACCCTTCTGGAGGCACTCACCCATGTGGATGCTGCGGACCTGCCCTGCATGATCAGAGCTGTACCTCCAGCCTGGGATGCTCAGAGTCTGCAGATGAAGRTTAGGTGGCACAGTTACAGGCACATCCTGGACTGAATTCTGCTGAAGTTGTCTGGGTAGCTTTGGGTTACGTCCTGCATACAAAATAAAAYAAAACAAACAATAAACATCCATCACACACCAGCCTGGCTAGGGCACTGTGGAAGGGTAAAAGGCTTTTTGCTTCTCCTGCCAAGGCAGAGGCAAAGCAGATGATATGCTTTTTCCTCCAAGGCCTTTCAAGATACAAAGCAGAAAGCAGCAAGATTTTAACTGCTRGAAAACTGTATCAGAGCTTTCCATAAAACAAATTTCACTGCAGTTCGAAATTGCTATTTCACTACCAGGCTTCAATTTTAGTTCATAAGGCAAAAAAATATTTTTAAAATAATGACTCAAAAATGGTCATTAAGGACTCAGCATCCAGGAAGCTGATATATGGTGCACTACCTACTCTGCACTAATTCCCTGGGTGAACATTTTGTTCTCATTAGATGCTTTAAAATTTATTTTCCTCTGAAAGTAGAGATAATGATGAGACAAGAGAAACATTTCGCATACTTGGACAACATCCATGTTTGAAATTAATGCCAAGTAATTASCAGGCTCTAAATCTGCCTCCTAACTCATTATAGGAGTGAGGCTGGAAGTCTGCATTTAAAAACTCAATAGCATAAATCAAAGCAACATAAACAAGCCATTCAGATGCTGAAGATAACATAGGGAACTGAATGATTACCTGACAATGCTCCAAAAATTACTACTGGCCTGTGCTCTAATGCCAGTCCACTTGTCYTATACAAGGTATTGGTGAGAGCCCTGCTTCCCAAAATCAGCCAAATTACAGGGCGAACCACTGAGGAGTCATTCAAAGTGAGATTGTTGTTCACATTCCACTCAAGGTTGTTCCACAGTCTCCTGTGTAGCATCACCTGAATTGGAAGGGAAATGTCACAACAGGAATCATAATATAATCATATAATCAACAGGAATCATAATATAAGCAAAGCCATCAGGCTTTGCTTATATTATCAGCAGCCATGAAATTATGCTCACCTAGAAAAAAATAAAAATTACACTTTACCTCGACTTGTCCATTCCCTTGACTTGACACACCATGAGCTCTTTCTGCAAGCAGCATCAGCCTTGTGCTGTCATCTTCAATGTAGGCAGTCTGGACCATAGGGTAATAGTTCTGCAAACACACAGCAGAGATAAAATTAACCCAGGAAACAGTGATGGAGAAGGAAGATAAGACACAACTGACTTTGGAGTRCACCTCTGTGCCTACCCGAGCCACTGTGTTATTCACATAGGCCTTGAAGGGTCTCTGCTGCATCTGRTAGCCATTGTTGTCAGTGTAGAGAAGTTGTCTGGTGTTCAAATTTGTGCTTGTTCTTAGAACTGCTTCACGATTTAATTCCAGAGGGCCRACGCTGTATTCCTGCTCTATCCTGTGGCAGAGCAGCCTCCCATCAAAGCCTTCTGGCACTGAATACAGCCTGGTGTACACTGCATACACATAGTCCTGAGAAGTAAGATTGCTGTAAGAATGAGAGCAAGGATGCAGAGTTTGTAAAGTGGAACACTTGGTTGGTTATGACAAAGCTTTCTTTCATCCTACACAGACAGCTTTCATGCCCATTTTCTATTTATTTAATGTATAATTATTCTTAATTTCAATTTAATTTTCAAATATACAGATATTCAACCAGAATAAGTGATATCCTGTAAGTTTCCTTCACATTAGAAGTGTCAGGAGGATTCTTMATTGATTACAAAGGCTCTGTTTTTCTCAAAATTAACAACAAATTTAAAAATTATTATGACTCCCTAAGCAACACATTTACATTGTACAGAACACATGCATTTTTTCATTCTGGGTGACATCAACTTTGATGCAAGAATTTTACACTACTTTACAAAGGTTCTCCTCAATTACAATCCTTGAGCAATGCCATGTAAAGCAAAAGACTTCAACCAAACAACCAGATTTAAAAGAGGGTGAAGGGTTTATAGACTGATATAATTTTAACAGAAAAATAGCTAGTTCATTAGCTAGCTCAATATAGCTAGCTATAAGGTCAGAGTGACCTTATACAGGATTCATTTCTCCTTTCTCTAACTTCCTTTCAAGATAGGTATTCAGAGTTATGAAAATGTATCATTATGTCCAATTTCCATCCATGTAAGATATTAGCTGCAATATTCATTGAGCTGTACAGAACCAGTTCCTCAACAGAAGTTGCATTAAAAAATATATCACAGAGGATCACCCTAAACAATCTCCACATCCCTCCCTYCCTCCTGCAGCAWTATGTGCTTCAGAAGTGGGCCCATGTGAACCTCATGGAGTTCARCAAGACCAAGTGCAAGGTCCTGCACCTGTGTCAGGGCAATCCCAAGCACAAACACAGGCTGGGCAGAGAAAGGGAAAGCAGCCCTGAGGAGAAGGAATTGGGGCTGTTGGTTTCTAAGAAATTCAATATGAGCTGGCAAATGTGTGCTCACAGCMCAGAAACCCAAACATGTCCTGGGCTGCCTCCAAAGCCAGAAGGTCAAGGGGGGGGCCATTCTGCCCCTCTTCTTCCCCTTCATGGGACCCCAACCACAGTAGTGCATCCAGCTCTGGGAACCCCAGCATGGGAAGCACCCATGGGAACCTGCTGGAAGGAGTCCAGAGGAGGGCCACAAAGATGATCAGAGGGCTGGAGCCTCTTTCCTATGAAGACAGGTTAAGATTGTTCAGCCTGGAGAAGAGAAGGCTTTGGAGAGACCTTAGGACAGCCTTCTAGTTCCTGAAGGGGACCTACAAGAGAGCTGGAGAAGTACTTTTGACAAGGGCATGCAGTAATAGGACAAGGGGAAGTGGCTTTAAACTGAAAAAGAGTAGGTTTAGATAAGATGTTAGGAAGAAATTCCTTACTCTGAGGGTAGCAAGACACTGTCACACAGAAACTGTGGATGCTCCATCCCTGGAGGTACTAAAGACTGGCCTTGGCCCTGAAGGCTGCATGGGGCTTTGAGCAACCTGGTCTGGTGGAAGGTGTCCCTGCAGGGGGTTTGGAACTGGATATTTACAGTCCTTCTAACACCAACAATCCTATGATTCTGTGATTTACAGCATGTGCTTCCTGTAAATCAGCAGATGCCTGATAGTTCTTTTGTCTAAATCCCAAACACCCCAAACACACAGAGCACAGAAGTAACCTCACACTCATCTAAACACTGCAGTGAATGGAATGGTGCTGTACCTGAAGAAATACTGCCGGATCTCTGTCACCAAGCTTCCAGACATCACTTCCAACCCCACTGCTTTGGATACTGGAACAGCTGAAGCATTTGGAGCAAATAAGTAGTTATCTGAAATGGGTCCTTTCTTTGTGTCCCCATTCACGTGGTACTCAAGGAACTCCTGGGTGAACTGGACAGTCTGGTTCGTCTCCCTGAGAATCCACAGAAGAGTAAAAATTACATAATTTACAAACACATTTTGTACGTGATAAATGCAAGGCTGAACAACAACAGGAATGAGGCTGGAAATGYAGGGACAAAAAACTGTTTCTTCATAGTGGACTGATTTTGTGAGACTGAGTAAATGAAGACAGCAAAGAATGAAGACTTCCCATTAAGATATAAGTCAATTTGTAAGCAAATGGAGCTTCTATGTAATTTTCTCTTCTTTTCTTTTTTTTTGCAAAAGAGAAACATCTTAAGATTAACCATAATTTATATTACCTCGTGGTTTTAATGCCAGAGTTGCTACAGGATTAAAACTACCCATTTCACAAGAATGAGGTACACTGCACTGTGCTAATGAATMATTAGGTTCATTTAACTTTGTAGCTAGGTAAAATCAGCATAATGCAAGTTKCCATGTTTAACACCAGTAACAATAAAATCAACAGGGTAGCAACATTTACAATCACTCACCTACTGTATCTCCTCCTCTCTCCACTGAAACTTACAGTTTAGCTATTCATGACTTATTATCACAATTTTTACWAAGTCATATGAAGGCAATTTAAAATGCTGCTCTCAGCTACCTGCTCTGCCTTTGGCAACTTGCTGTGAAAACAGGAAAAATCACTTCATCTAGCACATAAATTCATACTGCCTAACATTTTATCTCATGCTAACACAGCTACCCACAATTTGTAATAACTGAGGAGAATATTCAAGTGTTTTCTRCKACTTCTTTCACAAGGCACTTTTAGKASAGGGGCAGGATTTAGAAGYTCTAACYGTTGCAGTTGAATRCAAAACACTTTCCAAYTGAAGATCCMAATTTTTTCAACCTTTCCTCCCMTTCTGACCTGTGAGACCTCATTCTTTCCCATTATCCCACTGTAAACTTTCTGACACTCAAGCATTTTGGGCTTGTCTGAAGGCTTGTGAAGAAAGTGAATATCTCATTTTCCCTACAYGCTGAATTCCAGSTCTTGCTGCCWGCCAGAACAGGAKGGAGAGAACAGGAATGTGAATTTARATTTTTGTTGTTCTGCACTATATTCCTCATGGAATCTGSAGACAGTTATGACCTGGAGGCACTCTGAGAAAACACTTACTCCAGGGCTCTTAGTTAAGGCCCAGCTATACTTTTAAAGCAGATTTTAATGATACTGGACAACAAGTTCTTGCTCTAGGAGGCAGAATTATGAACAAAACCAMAAAGGTGAAAGAGATTCAGCCATCACCMTGCCAGTGCCAAAGGGGTCARATATTCCATCAGTATATAAYAGGTGAYAATCAGAATCCTGAGCAGGCAAAASRCAGCACAACTGCACTGAAGCTGAAGAAATTGGGCCAAGCTGAGAAAGACATTTAAAAACCTGAAATCTCACCAAAATCTTGATAATTCTTCCATTTTATGTACCTGATTAAATGGAAATTCCTTAGTTAGAAGTTTCCTATCAGTTTTGTAGCTTTCTACCATAGAAAGAGTGATGTGGGACTTGCAGAACACTACTTAGTACAAGTAAGCTCTTACTTTATCACTTAAGGCTTATTGTGCAGCCATAGTGTATGTGCTTACTTAGTAATTTTTAATAAAAGGCACATTCATAACCCTCTTTTGTTCTAAAGTGCACTAAAACTCTGCTGATAYACTAGTTATTACTGTGATATGTCATYTCAGAMCAGCTGCAAAGCTGAACAGGGCAGCATCACAGAACTAGTATGGAATCATWCCTGTGCTAGTGGAGTGGGAATAAAAGAGAATTTTAAAGACCATTATGTTTAGTCTTGGAATTAAGACATATAATACAGTCCTTGGACTYATTTGGAATCTGAAACATGAGTGAAACAAGCAGGCAGTCTCACCTGTCTGTGATGCTGTGCATCAGGTTTGTGTTCTGGTCAAACACAAGCTGGTAGCAGTTGTTAACCACAGGGAACAGCCGTCGGCTCTGCTGAGCTGCACGAGTTAAATCTCTCCTCTTGAACTTCACTGAGCTCCCAATAAATGCTGACTGTTYACCATCCAAGAGCTTAATATTGTATTTTCTGTAGCTCAGACCACTGATTGCAACCAGAATATACAGATCATAGGTAGACTGGGATTCCACGGAGATTTGAACCTGTACAGCAGCACACACAAAAATGCTTCATTACAGAAAATTAATTAGCAAGGCAATTACCTTCGTGTGTTGTAAGCCCTAAATTATGAAAATTAGCTTCTACTTTAATAATAAGTTTCTAAACTTGCCATTTTTGTAATTCTAAATTATAATGTAGATCCATGCTGCTTTTAATTGGGAGCATGGTTAACTTGGATTAAGCTGAGCCTTTCTAGTGAAGGAAAGAAAGTCACTAAGCAAATTAAAAGGGTTATTTTAATGTGAACATGGAATCATGGATTTAAGATCTACATTGCCACTATATGAGCAGATATAATCACACATGAAATTGTTCAATCAAATCACAGAAAAGAGACTGAAACACAAGACACATGACTAGTGCGAAAAAAGAAAAGAGGAGGAAGCAACAGCATTCACCCTCACCTTAGGGAAGGCACATGGAAAGAAGGTAGAAGCATGTAAAATCCCTTTGAACAGTAAACAGAACATCACTGTGCTGCACTTTAATGTTATATACTTAAGAACTACTTTCATTTGGAGAAAGAAAATGGGACTAGATAAATACAGAACAGATTCTATGGACAAAGATGCTAGTTATGACTAACAAGCAATTCAAGTAAGCTATCTGTACTTCAACTGTGGACTGACACATGTCCAGTTACAGACAACCTAACAATAGTGGCATCAACAGGGTCTGCTGCCATTCTCTCCCTTCATGATGCTTGCGCAGAAGGCAGCAGAGCACTTGCCAAATTCCTCTCAGCCACATATTCACACCAATGTCTTGAGTTAAAGTTTTATTTCTCACAAAAGGAAGGAGTGTGTAATATGAATTGCACTTTTGAATTTTATGTACTGGAATTAAACAACCCCAAACCACTGGGGTTGTCATAACTGCTAAAGAGATTTTACTTAGCCTCAAGTGACTATACACATGCATATAAGAGTAACTTCTAGCAACAGAGAATACAGATCAGCTTGGTACWGAGAGTTTTGTCTTTTTAAAATAAGGGCAACTTGCCTTTAGGGCATCCTAAATCCTGAATAAATGCCTTGAATAAATGTCAATCTCATCTTTGTATCTTACACAACTGAAGTCATTCACACAGAATGACTTCTGGGAGGTAAGTGACTGACAGGCCAGCATGACCACGAGCCAACCCAAAGAGACTGATGGTTTCCAGATAGAGGCAATGTGATCTTAGGCCATCACATGTACAGGAACAAGGGATAGCTGCTGTGCCTCACTACCTGACTGCAGCATGCCTTCATGCAYGGTCACAGTCACGAGCCACAGGTCACAGAAACTGCAGCTGGCAGGACTGGCTGAGCCATCTGGCATCTCAGGGACAGAGGGGAGCATCTGGAATTGCATCAGGCCTCTTCAGGCCTTATGTGCAGGAAGCATTCCTGGAGGTTTATCAAGCCACTGATGATGATGCACTCTGTGCAGCAGATGCTCCTGAGAAAGGCTAGTGCTTTCACTTGAGGCCACTTTCTGCCCTCCCAGGGAACAGCTGGCTGTGTCTTGGAGCTTGGCTATGACAGAATGACCCATCAAATRGCAGCTGACTGACACCAGTTTCTGAGACCTACATTTCTTAATTCTTCTCCCTCCCCAAGGCAATCTGTCAATTGTACAAACAGGGCTGTCAATTGTAAGGCAGTGCTTCAACATTAAAGGATTTATTTCAAACAGTGTTTTTCAGAGAAAGAAAACATAAGATAAGAAGCACCAGGTCACACACACAGAAGACATGCAAAGGACAAACCAAAGAGCAGAAAGTCCTTTTGGACAGTAAAAAAAAAGTCTCTTTGTTGAGACAACAGGCAAGTAAAAACAATCCTTGAAGGACAAGTAGGAAAATCGCATTTCAACAGGAGGTAGAATCCAGTCAATGAAAACTGGTAAGTGAGAGAAAAGTAACAGAAAGAAACAAAGTTGAAGTACCTGTGCTGGCACAGAATATCCCAGTTCATCATACACACTCACTGCCTCAGTGCTGACAGAAACTGTGACAAAGGTAGTGATGTTCCAAGCCAGTGGGTTATAGACAACAACATACTGGTCAACATCTGTAGCACCTTTGTGCATGCAAACAAAGAAAAACTGCCAGTCAATACATTAGGTATTTTTAAAATGTGGTATTAAAAAGTATCTAAGAAATCTGTCAAGGTAAAACTCTTGCAAAATTTTAACTAAAAGCCCTGCAGTAAAACGTCATGATTGAAAAAGGAAAACATTTTATAGCCCWTCATAAAAACCTCTTCTGCTTTATTCTTCTATTCTCTGCCCAATCAAAAAAAGACCATGTACTCAGAAAATGACACCTGAGTTGAATGTGAATGCATTTAGTGAAGATAAGCTGCTTGCAACTCATTGTCATGCAGTATTAACTTTATCAGAGTTATACAGAAGATCAAATGAGAAGCCTAATTTAAAAGCAGCCCTGTGAAAATCCAAATCGGTCTGTTGCACAGCCCACGGCATGGCTTACATCTGACAGTTTAAAAAGTTTCCAAAGTAAAGATAAAAGGGAGTGCACAGTCTTTAGAAYAGACTTCTTAAAAATCCTTTTACATTTTTTACACAAGCTGGCAGTACATTACAGCAAGAACATTTCTTGACTCTGACTGTGCTCCTTATCATGTAATGCTCTGCTGCAGAGTAAAGTTACTTTAGTGACTACTCTGATCAGCACCTCTTCCTCTCCTTGTTTCACATCTGAGGTCTGAATATGACAGGTCTAATACATGCACTGAGCTAGAGCTCTGTCTAACATCAGCTGAGAAGTCCAGGKTCTTATAAGTCAAACAGGATTTTTTAGCCATGGTTCACAGAACTTAGATGTACATAACACGTGGATTGTTTTGGAGGAAAACATGACAGCTTTCATAAGGCAGCTTGAAAATTGGAAAAGCTGGGCAAAAATTACCTGGTTTTCTTGAGCCTTTAGTGTAAACAGAAGAATAGACCTCTCCATTCTTCTTGGCAGTGTTGATATCAAAGATTATGGAGGCCATTAGCTTCTTTACGTTGAGCATTCCATACATCAAGTTATTCAGGTACATGTCCTTCACCTTGGGAGACTCTGTGCCTGTTATACCATCRTGGTGCTGGACCTTATATTCAAAARTAATTTGAAAAGTGMAACAGGATGACAACTTCAGGTTTGCATTTGTATTAACATAATAGTCAACTAAACTTCTGACACACAACTTAAACCGATAAGGGATATTTTATTCAGATTCACATTTTTCCTACTCTGAATTCCCACATACTGCATGAAATGGTGAAAGACAAGATGCATCCAGATCTCCCTCTATCCATATTCCTCTTTTAATATAYCAAAGTTGCATCCTTAGAGGAAAAAACCAAGCAAGTTACCAAAACCAAGAATGCAGCAGATGGACTGTAACAAGCCAGATTTTTTGTTTCCTACTTAGATCTGGTCATTACCTTAGCAGACAAAATAATTATTGACAGCAAAAGCACTGAGGACTGCAAATGATTAATGATACAAGGCTAATCACTTAGCTGCTGAACTTTGAAGAAACAAATCTGTCCTTCCTCTTCTAACTTGCAGAAGTAGAGATTATCAGTAGTTTTCAATTAGTTCCATTTTTGTTTGGTTTTTATTAATTTTTAAGAACGATTTTGTAAATAACAACACTAATGCTAACAAAAGGAATTTCATATGCAGAGTTTGAAACCACATACTCTTTCCCTGGTTGAAGAAAATATTTGCCAGTAACCATGTCCTGAATGCATGGTTAAGGGGGTGAAGTCATATTCAGGACAGTTTTTTGAAAAATTGTCTTATTTTTACTTATGACTTGAAAAAGGGGGAAAGTTATTTCCAAAAACATAAAAGCAACTTTGAGACACTCCAGCTGAAATGCTTATGCAAACTTTTCATTTGGAAAATAAACATTTTCATTCAAAGTAGAAAATAAACCRATCTTTACCTCTGAAACTGCCCATCTAAGACTCTGAAGTTGCTTTAAGGCTTTACATTTGCAGATAGAMCCTTCTGGGTGTTTCCAGACATACTGTGTGAAAAAGGATTCCCCAGCATAGAGGAGTGAACTTGCTCTCCTTGCAATTCCTTTTAGTGTGCTCCGAGAAGTGTAAAACCCAGTCCAGGCTTGGAATGGCTCTGTTTAGAGTGGAACAGATCCAAYACACATCAAAATTCCACTTCATTTATTCTACCACTACTACTACTACTACTACTGCTGCTGCTACTACTACTACTGTTCAGCTTCTTACATGAATCCTGCTGGGGATTTACACAGCAGACATCGAGTAAAAGGTCATAAAGCCTACACAGAAACTCAGCCAGGAACATGCATTTTGAAAAACTATCATCTCCCCTACAGGCCCAGTAACATGCAAGTTTGAGACAAAGCCAGTACCAACCAAGTGTTTATGGAAATTTCCTCCTTGTGGATCTGCACAAAAGAATTTTTGAAGTTTCACTGAAGCATATATTATTATTAGTTGTTAATAAAATAGATCATAATCCTTGGTAATCTCTTGATACAGGCACTCTACATTTCAACCTTTAAGTCAAAGGGATTGAGCTGAAATTTAATTTCTTCAAAATGGAGKAGAAACAGTGATGTGATGACTCCAAACTACTGCAGCACTTCAAACTACATCAAAAGATGCCCTCAAGTGGTTACTGGAAAGTATTTCAACATTCTGTTTGGGTTAATGTTTCAGTATCTCACAGAGTGAACTAGGAAAACAATTATTTGTTTTTAAAACCTTCAAATCTCTCCTTAGGGGTGGGAGTGTGTGTTTGTTTGGGGGCAATTTCTTTTAAATACACTAGTGATAAATAGGTTGTCCAGAAAGAAGTTGCAGAAGGTGTTTTCCAAAGAGCATGCATGCAAACTGGAATAATCTGCTATCAGCCCAACATCAAAGGCAATGATTAGAAAATAGGATCTTTTGCTCAAAAAACTTCAGGACAAATTTTTTTTGACCTGAAAGGTGCTRGAAGTTTCAACAGAATTAATTCCATTTAGTTTTCAACATTACAAGCAGAAGAACCACACATACATATCAGCACAGCACAATGACTGCAGAGTAGAAGGAAACACTTATCTGGGACTTAAAACTTGAGTTTCCACATGTCATAAGTGACACTGAGCCCAACAAGTGACTCACAAGAAAAGGGCATAGCAAGAATAAGAGAGGATTAATCATCAAGAAGCAAAACAGCATGTGGGAGAAAGTGCACTCAGATCTATCCTGCAATTGCAAGGCACAGAAAGTCATCTGGGGAAAAAAAAACTACATCTCTGTGTGGGCACCCACCTGGAACACTGAAGGTGCTGCTATTATGCAAGCTAATAGCAATTGAATCCTGCAGGTAAATTATGCCAAAAGATAAAGGAAAGAGCCCCAGTGTAAAAGGATATTAGCAGTTAGAAGTGGCAATGCTTTTATCAGCAAGTTGTTAGGTATGACATGATCCCTAGAGGGAGGTGAGGGAGTCAGGGAKCAGTCCATGCCATGATTCACAGGAAGCAATGGTTATTTTTAYTCACTGAAAAATTAACAGACACATTACAGAACAGTCTGAAATGTATGTACACAGCCAAAAAATGTGATGAAGCAGTGGTAGCTACAATTATACAGAAAGGTGTTTTAATGAAATCAATGGCATTTTAATAATGAACCAGGCAATAAAATAAATTAATGAGTTAAGAAATTGAGAAGTTGGATGTGTCCTCTCTCTGCATACCTTAATATGAGGACTAAAAGAGTGAATTTATTGGGGAAAAGAATTAAAGGGATGTTGGGTATGGCATGACATTTTTTGTATTTTTCTAGTACTTTTCAGCTCTGCCTAAAAAGCTAAGTTAGTGCAGCACATAARATGCAAGCAACAAGGACCTGCAAAAAACTTTTGTAACACTGTATTACAAAATTTCAGAAATATTGACCGTATTTTCACCTGTTTAGACTTCAGTTGTCAGAGAATTCTTTCCCACCCCAGAATTTCAAACTGTTTTCTTTAATAAACAAGGCAAGTCTCTCTTACAGGAGACTTTAGGGGTTCATCTACATCAGTATTTTGTTTGGATCAAGTCATCCTTACCAAGTATGCTTTGCTTTATACAAAAGATTGGATTTGGAGCTCCTGGATGGCTGCAACAAGCATTAATGGGCATTCAAGTCTRGATGACCAAATTATATATTTCCTGCAATTAATTAGAGTGTGGACACCAAATCCTCAACATKGACTGTTTCACTTTGGGAACCCCACCCCACTGTAGTAACACAGAGCTGCCCCAAGAGCTTTCAGACTGCCTTGGTCCCTTGGTTATCTGTAGCTTCTCCTGACATTCACAGATACTTCACATCACATCTTCTACCTCTGTTTTGAGCAGTGCATAATACAGTTCTTTAAAACAGTAAAAATGGGACAGTGTTCTGTTTGGCCACACACCCATTTTTTTTACACAACTTAATTGGGATAAACTTGTCTGTTGATGACACCTCACAGAGTAACAAATCTTATACGAATGCATTTTTCTTCTTTATTTCTCAYTTTCCCTTCTTAAAATTTTAGATATGTACATTTGAGGCAGACATTAGGCAGCTGTGAACTTAATTACCTGTTGAATATGGAAGAAAGTCTTGAGAGCCCCGAATTTCCCATGTAAGATTCCTGCTATAAACTGCTTGGAAGTAATCACTGACAGTGGCATACTGGACAGTCACTCCAAACTCAGCAGAATGCTTGTTAATATAATCCACCAACAGGTCCATGTTAGAGTACTGAACAGATGCATTAAAGAACTGYTTGTCACAGCCCTGAAATTCCAAACACAGAACAGCCAAATGGGTCACATAATTAAGGAGGATCATTTTTAACACTAGTCAATGTTCCCAGGGGTATTTATTTTGATTTTGACTGCTCATATAACTGATACTAGTTACAAAACTATCAAGACTTGGCAGGGTTACTCACACAGATTGTCTGTAATCACGAAAAAGCCTAGAGTTTTAGAACCATATATTCTCTCTGCTTCTTTACATAGCATTATCACAAGCATAGAAACACACAAGTTTTCTTACATTACCGCAGAACTGTGGGTTTGGATCTAAATGTTAGGGATTTATTTGTACTAYTCAAAACTTCTCCCCATTCCAGCAGTTTTCACTATAGAACAACTAYAGACTGTTATATTCTACTTCTCACTCTCTACAAAAATGAATTCCATATAAGCAACAGAGCCATAAACACAGGAGAAAAACAGATCAGTGACTCAAAGCTACATCCATCAGAAAAGATTTTTCTTTGCAACAACAGATACTGTGATGAAATAGGCCATAAATAACACACATAATCCTTTAAGATTGTAATTCTGAGATCTACAGCATCCATCAAAATTAGAAACCAGACTGTACATTCAGTTTAGGCAAAGTTATTCTTTCTAAAGGACTTGAAACCAGCAAGAGCACATCAGTGCTGTATGTACATGTAGGATGCCATTAACACTGCACATTGCTGATAAAAGTGTTTGGATGATCAAGCTGGGATATGCTTGCTTATGGTTCTGGCTGAAATACAAAGACTGCATAAGAAAATGATGACACATCTGTTAGAAAAGATCATGTCTACCTAAGTGTCATACACTTTCCTGTAAGGCCATAATTTTTGTTAACACAGAGGTATGTTGGGCTAAGCAGTTAAAAAAGGAGATCATTTAAAAATAGACAAAAGGGGTGAAAAAAGGAAGCAATACTGCAATATGTAGTTATGCAAGAGCTTATATTTACAGTTTTGTCACTTCTTTTTCTATATTTGAGTAGGGTGGAAGACATGATAGACAACTGGCAGGCGACACAAGGGAATTTTAAATATCATCACTCATCAGTCATTTGGACCACAAGTATTAGAGAAACACTTCATGTTGTGTTGTGTACCAGCATTTCTGCAGCACCTACTGCAGCCAGTACCATCCACTGACACTCTGGAGTGTGCCTGGCTCTTCTAAGCATGCACTGAGCAGGCACTTACCCATGGCCACAGCACGTCCCCTGTCTGGAACCAGGCTGCTCTCTGCTTGATGTTTGCCACCATGGTTTGTGCATATAGGTGCAGGTTGGCATCTGTGACAGGCAGACTCATGTCTGGATAAACACCATCTTTTGGTGGGTCTGGGAAAGTTGCAAATCCGTTCCAAAAAAATCCTGACCTAAGCAGGAGAAGAAAGCAGTGAGCTGTAAACAGGGTTCACTCAAGTGGGAAAAACACTTCAAAAGGGGCTGGTATAAAATGTACATACCCAGGGAATAAGAGGCCAAAAAAAAAAAATCCATTTATATTCCTTGCTAGTATTTAGGCTTAAGAATTTACTTGGGGGTGGAGCTAGGGGGAAGTCCAGTTTTCTTTCAATACTGTGCAATTTTTCAAGTCCCTGCTGCTTCCTGGCATAGAACAAAGAAACCACAGGACAAACCAGCAAGCTTTGTAATAATGAGGATGTTCCCTCAAGTAGACCCAATTTTCAAGGAGGTTTTTTTACTGGATAAGCCAGCAAGCAAAATRAAGTTTTCAAAGTTCTCAAATTTCTTCACAAAATAAATGGCAATTTTTTGAKGCTTTAGTTTATACATGGACAATATACACAATCTCAGCTCAAGAWAATGCTGAAAATCTCCCATAGAAAATCAATTAGCAATAGCCAAGTCCCTACTGAGCTTCCTGGAGCTTTTAAATCTTTACTTCCAGGCAGAGAAAAAAGACCCCAGTCCTGCTTTGGACATTTTTATTCTATTTTATTTAATAAGGACTGACATCATAAGTCAKTCACTGTATTATAAGTAGATGAAAGCCACACCTATGTTTCAGGCCTCCTGGTGTAAGAAAACAAGTCTGTCAGTATTCAGAGGTATTTTTAAAGCCTTTCAGTACTAAGTGTTACTTCTGAGAATTCAGTTGTTAGGTACTGAGCAAACTTCATTTATTATGGTGGAAAGCTGGGGAAGCTTAATAATCCTTACTCAGATCTAGAGTCCAGACATCTCCCTGACCTACCACAGGAGAATGCAGCACGATACTTTTGAATGAAAACAGTCAGAGAAAATGCTTAAACCCCAATAATATAAACTCTCAGAARTGAACAACATTTCTGCATATTCAGGAAATCTTTGGACCTGTTTGAAAAAGGTAAATGTGATGGAGTGCAGTAGCTGTACTGATCCATAACGTGGGTGAAGATCTCCTGTTTTTCAGATAAGGAAGGAGAGCCCTGCCATACAAACTGAAGCTTCTGGAAAACAAAAAAMGGTAAGAAACCATTAGCCTTGATGACATTCACAGAAATACATCATTAACAACTTAAAACTTCAGAGTTCTCATCTTCCCTTCCACCACTTTTAGTACTTTTTCTGAAGATCCAGGCAAGATCACACACTACATCCAGGAGGCCACATCAGTGCCTCTTTCCATTAGAAATGATGATTAGATCTGATACTRAAGTCCAGAGATGAGCCTGGCTTAGCACAGCCATTGTACCTCAGTTGTTTCAATGGAAGCTGAACACCTATAAGCTAGAAAAGATCCAGATGTAGCCAATGGAAATAAATGTTTAACAGATGTTAATGTTTAAATTATACTAAAGTAGAATTTTGCTGTTTTGGAAACCTTCAGACTGTTAAGGGCTAGAAAAAACAAACTAGCTATCTGGRCAAAGATTGTCAAAAGCTCAACWAAGATTTTAACWGARAGGAAGTTCTGCAAAYCATTGCAAACACAAGGTGGTAGGTCCAGGCTTCCCTAAATWCAACATGAATTCTGTTGTCTTCTTSAGAGACACTTGAATTTTACCCAAGATTSATAAAAACTGCCTGGTGCCCAGAACACAGTGGTGAAARTCCCTTATTTACATATAATGTAGTGAGTAAAACTGATGGCAGACCAGGGTCCAACACAGTGAYATGAGAAGTACTTACTGTGTATGGGACACYGTGCAAGAGAAGGCAGGACATGAAAGAAAACCTGAATTCAGCAAAACCACGACTAGCTGTCACTTTAACTGACCTAGCATCATTAATTTTACAGGACTGACAACTCTGCGCCCAAAGGTTACATTTTAAAACTTCACATAAAACAGATACAATATTTTCTCAGGGAAAGCTGAACTCACAGATGCCTTTGCTTCAAACACTCCTAATTCAGGGTCCATTCAGACTTGCCCATTTGCCCACATTTTGTGTCTTCTTTAGGCTAGACTACCTTTTATYACTGACCAGAAGTCATGAAGACATTATTTGACCATATAACCCAGATTTAACATGTTTCACCATTACCACATGCAACCAGAATGTCCTATCTGAACAGTACCTACATTTTCTTGCACAGATGACACAGATTCTTATCTTAATGTCATGGTTTGGATTCCTGTAAGTAGAGGCCAGCAATGGTTTCATTCCTAAGGGTATTTTTACCTTGTTTTTCTGCATGTCTGCCTTCAGATCATAGTCAATACGAGAAATAAGATGAGCATTGAAACCAGCCAGAGCAAAAAGAGTTGGTGTTGTAGCTGAAGCTCCAAAAGGATCAACATGCCAAGAAAACTGAGGCCTGAAGCCAAACGTTTCATACAGAAATCCATGACCTTCTGCAAAGCAAAATTTGTATGTTAGGAACAYTTCTAAAAGCTATTTTCATCATTTAATAGGCATACTGGGTTACAGGTAAGCACTTGGAGGATAGCTTCTTGTTGCTGCTGCCCAAAGCATTCAAAGTTTGGGGCATTTAATCACACACAGCAAGAAGTTTCATACTAACAATGTTTATATTGTTATGCCAAGTATAACTTACTAACATTCTAAAAGATGAACAAGAAAAAGGAATTATGATTCTGAGATAGGTCTCAGAAAAAGTACATAGATAAAGATTAGATTAAGGCCAATAGCCAGGTTGGAGTCTGCATGACAAAAGGCAACCTGGGGTTTAGTTTAGGTTTGCTCAAATCATAAAASCCATTCTCAGAAAATTTCAGTCTCATATTAATGACAAAGGGACAGGGAAGCAATCCATCCACTGAACAAAACTAGCATGAATATAATTACCAGTCATAGGAAAAAAAAAAAATCTGAAGTTTAATAGCCAACTTGATCCAAGATGTTATGTACAACTAATGTTACTAATGTAGTTACTAATGTTACTAATACAGAAATGAGTCTTGTAAAACAAAGTCCCAAACTTGGAAAGCCCGGACAGCAGCATGAACCCAGAAAGATAATTTGAATCAAAGTAAAACAACCAGAAAAGCAGTAGATTTTATTTGGAACTCAGGTATGCTGCACTTGGATACTCATCATTACAAAAAAAAAATAAAAAAATTGTAGATTGTTATTTCATAGTTRCAGAATTATGCTCAGAACTATTTGAAAATACAATCATATCTTCCCTGGTTTGCAATAACTCCATTTAGAATTTTAATATCACATTTGAATAAGTGAGGCTGCAAGGCCTCTTTTCACTTCATCTTTCCCATGGTTCATGTCTTCCCYAGCTAAAATATTCACAATGTGTTTAAGTGTTCTGATGGAGGCGTATTTGAAGCAGAGTTTTCCAGGCTCCTCCAAAACACTGGGATTCTGGACAGACAAGAAATCTAGATCCCAAATGTCTGCACTGATTTTGTCTTCTCAACTTGAACTCCACACAATCCATTTTCTTTATATGTACTCATACTGAGCAGTATGCTTTCAGGAAAAACAAATGAGAATTTTAAAACACATTAATACTTTTGTTCCTGATGAATCAATAACTTGAAATTTCTTTTTTTAAAAATAAAGATTATGTTTACACAGAATGAAATATTAAATTAGAAATAATGTCTATTTCAGCTAACTCCAGCRAAGAGAAAATCTGTTTGTCTTTAACAAAAGGACTCTTCAATCATTTTAGYATTTTATTTGGAGAAGTCCTAGGTTCAGTGTTCCAAGCCCACAAAGCAACCTTTGAACACAGGAGCTGGATGAGAAAAAAAAATAAATTTATGTCTTCTCCTCCTCCTGGCCAGAGTGTTCTGAGGTACAGAAGCAGATGCTGACCCTGTGCTCCTGATAAGCACTGACAAGCAAGGAACAAGGCCAGTGGTGCTGTGCAGTCAGATGCAGAAATAATAGTTTTCTGTCCCTTTACTGTAGAAAGCTGCCCAGAGCTTAGCCCTGGAGCAAGGCAGAGTTTCCATGAGCCATGGCAGCTGATGCTGACACATCCCCTCCCTGCTAYGCCCTCGTGGCACAGAACAGACATCTCTGGCACAGTGGTGGCATCAGTATTCCTCTCTCTGTTTGCATTAACCAGTGCAAACAAACCTMTGTACCAAAAGACTCTTCAACCCACCAGATGGACAGGTTTGACATACAGATGTTGGATGCAAAAGTTAGAAGAATAAAATGGCAAATAGCACATCTCTTGGAAATATGCACCTCTTTCTAACAGAAGATGGTAATGATTACAAATGGGGGTTTCTTTATCAAGGAAGTCTTTCAACTAATTTTACCTGACTTCAGGGACATTCCCTGGCCCCCATTCTGCAGAAGACCTTGCCTAAGCAATACAACTTCCCCACACTCTGAACTGCTACCAGGTATTTCCTTGAAATAAGTGTTTCATACCCTCCATTTCAGCATAACYATCTTCCCAGGAACTAAATCTCTCAAACACACATGCACAAAAGGCCTCTGCACCAAACAAGTTTATACTTGACAAATCAGCTTTTGGTAGGTAACCTTTGTGCCTGCTGCAGAACTGTCATGTCAAAACTGACGGGTTTTTTTAAAGCAATGATTTTTATACAAATAACACACCAGCAGTAAAAAATAAGAAATGCTTTAATTAGTTCTTAAGAAGTCAGAAAATAATAGCAACTTTGGACTGTGGAAAAATGAAAACCAAACAAAACCTCCAAGGTCATAACAATGAAAAATAAAAGTTAAATGCAAATATGCATACCTGTTAACTGTAAAATTTGATCATCTATYAGTGTCACAGCTTCATCATGCATCACTTGCCCTCCAATGACAAATTCCAGTCGTCCCTCCTGAAGCAACTGATGGACCTATGATATTGGAATTAAGACACAGAACATAAGCATCATTTCTGTCTGATCCAAAAAGGCTGCAAATTCATTTGATATCACAGCACACAAGACTTGTCAAGAAGGCATCTAGGACAAAAAGTGAGATAAAAGGCTGTCTGTACCAAGGCTATCTATGGAGAAAAACAGGGAAAAAAGGTATTTTAATGTGCTGCACAGTGCATTGATTTATCCAGCTTACACTRAAACCAGGTAACAGGAACAAAGGATGCACTGCCAGGTAGACATTGACCTTTGGGTGTTTCTCAATAGTGCTTTTTATCCTGTGCCTTTTTATACTGCCTGAACACCAGACTGCACTGGCAGCAGCCTGTAATCCTGCCTCAAGGCAGCTAGAGATGGAGGATTAAAATCCCAAATCTTCCTCCTGCTGCATCCAGCTTGGCTTAGGGAAGACACTTGGTGGCTGGAGGAGGGAGCAATGTGCAATTCCTTGCAAGCAGTAATGGAGCCCCAGGCAAGCAGTAATATTCAGCTCCCAGAGTTTTAGCTGGAAACTAGATGTGTGGGATCCAGGAGAGACAGACTGCCATCACACCATGGCCATAAACATCTTCCTCTACTCYCTATGCATCTATCTTGCCTTTGGGGAACAGACAAGTTGCTCAACTTGTGACTGACAGAATGCTTTATTGAGAAATAGTTATTCCACAGGTTTGCCTGCTTGAATAACCCACTGATAACCTTAATTTCTGGTCTTTCTCCTAGTTCAAAAAATGTCAGTATATTACAACCTGCTCAACTTTCAGTGGTGGCTTTTGGGGTTGTTTTTTATTTTTCTTGTGGGAGGGGGGAGGTTTAATTTCAGCTCCTAGAAACAACAGGTATGCTGACAAATACAGCCTTCAACAACTGCTGGATGAAGTGGGGGTGGCATTTGGAGGGAGGAAGGAATAGCCTATGTCCCTTTCTAAAAGTGTTGGGAGTCTTCTGGTTTTATTTTAGTTACTTTAGAAATCCAGAGATATCTCAAACTTCSAATAAGTAAAGTTTATGCAAATACGTCTTTTTAATCCTCAACTATTTTTTAAAAAAAAATCTGTCATGTAGGATGCCATTTTTAGAGCTATTATGTTTATTTTCCCAGGAACTTTCAGTGTCTACTCAGATAGGATGCCAGATTGTCAATTTTGATTATAATCATTTCTCTCCTTCACAATGTTGTGAAAACGCTTCAGGGCTCAGCATTCCTAAATTAGTTCCAGCCGACTGTGGTGACTGATTAGCATGCTGGGAGAGCAGATAACTGATATCTGGTGTCAGCACAGAACCTGACCTACATGAAAGGAATCTGGGATTATTATTCCCCATTTGGATGGATGKCCAAAATACAGCTCTGATCCAAACTTGGGGCCACGTAAATTTTTTTTTAATGTAAGTTTTGTGGAACCAGTGTGAAGCTGGAAACGCAAGAAAAATAATTCAAGTAATTTAAGTAATATCCAATCTTCCTCCTCCCAAAAAAAGAAAATATCTGTAAAGACAAGCACTCTTTCAGATCAGAAGGGGGCAAAGGGAAGGAGGAATGGAGGAAACAATGCAGTAGTACTATAAGCAGCAGGATGCTACGGTGTTAGAAGGTATCTGTGATCCTTGGGACCATCCTACATCAACTCATGCCTACAAACCAGACAGAAGTGGCTACACATCTTTTTTCTCCCCCTAGTTAAAGCACCCAGACATCAACCCATGCTAAGAAGGTAGGAATGGTTCACACAAGAAAATTCTGTGTCAATAACATGTACTAAGAACTACAAGGTTCCCATCTGGCTGAATACTACTGTAATACATTTCACTCTTACATATTTTCTTGTCAGAATTGAAAAACTATGTTCTGTACCCAGGCTGTACCTTTTAATGCCGTAGTTCCAATACAAAGCAGACACTTCAAAACAAAAACTAGAATAATTAAATCCTGTATTCCAAGCAAACCATGAAATGATGAAAAAAAAAGAGAAAATTAAAACCACAGTGCCCATACCACAGAAAATCATTAATGCTAGAGTTCAAGTGGAAAAAGCAGGGCAGTAACCACAGCGACCTAATTTCAGGGACCAATACTAGCAACTTGCTAATGTTAAAAACRTATAATTTATCTGCAAATTAGAGTTTCAAAATTAGACATACAGGTTTAAGAGGAATTTAKTTTTAACCATTTTAATGTTGAGAGAAGAAACCATAAACTAGAGAACTGACTATACCATGCATTACAAATAATTAGGCTAGGAAACTAAAGCCTGAATCATAGGTACTAAATTTTGCACTACCAAGGTCAAATGTGATGCACATTATTCTTCTGGATACCACAAAATAGCAGGAATAGATATGAGAAACATGGGCCTTGACTCTACATTTGGGTTATAGCAGCAGAACATACTTGAAATTAGATCAACTCACCCTTGAATGTTGGAGGACTTTCCTGTCCTTCTACAAAGCAGYTCCTATGCTATTTTCTTCCCCACTTAAGAGTACAGTTTTCTAATTTAACAAATCTACAAGAAAATCGTCCTACAACAGGTGAGTAGGGGCAGAGTGCCCCCACAAAAACTGCAAACTGCCTAAACCCAGCAAAATCTCTCATGCAAGGATCAGACTGTTACCTGAATATGGAACATAACAGAAGATTTAGAATTCAGAGAAGGACTATGTTAAAAAACCCAAAAACCAGACAAGAGGTGTGTTTTTTAAAKGATGCCTCAAACATCTAGAACCTGAAACAAACTGAAATGTAAAGAACTGTTGTTTGGACCCTGGTAACAAAACAGACCATGGAGTTCTGAGAAAAACCCATGGGAAGCTGCACCTGTACACCCTTTGGTTTTAGGGCCCAAAATAAACAACCAGCTGCWAGCATATCAGTCCAGTCTTTGACTCAGCATTTTTGCTTCATTTCAGAGGAAAGAGGAAGTAAAAATAAAATTTCACAATGACGTTACTAGCAAAAAACCACTGCCACTGAATGTACAGTCACTGCTTTGCTGTACTATYTTTGTTTACAAATGGCAGTTTTTGAGCAGTACTTAACTGGAAAGAACAAAAAGTTCCTTCTTGTGAGCAGCGTTAGGTGTCGGATGTTTTAGCAGATATTGATTGGTGCTGATATGTGGAAAACAGGACTCCATAAAGAGTTAGCTGGAAAGTAGGTATGTATTATCAGAGCCAGGCATGATGTAGGGTATTYCCCAAAGGCATGTGCACCTCCAAAGAGTCATCTCTCTCTGCTTATTYTCTAAAATGTWGCATTTGTATTAAGGGGTCTAYATACATAYTTGTTACCTAACCCCACCTARTCTYGYTCTGTATTAAAATKAAYTTATCAGTCTTTAGCACTGTGCAATGCCTTCTGSTGGTCTTCATGATGAAGTAATACAAGTCTTGCTCTCCTTTGAACATTTTACCCCATCCTCTTGCACAAGCTCACTGGCTTCTTGGTCACAGTTCGAGCTTGCAAGGCTAGTTTTGGTCATAACAGTCTCTCTTATCTCCGCTTCAAGCAGTCAGTTTCTTTCTTATCCTCAAGCCTGCATTCTTTTCATCTTGTTGTTGCAAGCAATGGCCTTGCCTGCTCTGTGAGCCCAGCAAATGTTGAGCAAGACAGATTGTTCAGACTATTACCGCTAACTAATCATCCTTTGACTTTTAGCCCCCTTATTTCAGTGTGGCCTGTTTCAGGTTCATCCACATCTTAAAGTAGCATGCCCCCAGATAAGTAAGTTGCCAATGAAACAAGAACTGTAAAGCGCAAAACATCTTCAGTGCAAAGGTTACTACCTCCTACTGCTCTAATCTATAGCTGGGGTTTAACCTCTTGCAACTGCCTTTAGAGTTAAGGTTCTTTAAGTACTGGATTCAGAGGCAGCTTATACTGGACCTGGGTAAAAAGCAAATGGTGAAGTACTTTGCCCTTATTTGTCCCCTGAAAAGAGTGTGAATTCYTTGTTAGCAGGAAGCATGGCTCTARTGCAATTTACCTGCTGCTTCTGTGTATCTGTGGCCACCATGTCCCACCAGAGTCGAAAGAATTCCTGCTCCACTGCAATAAATTTGCGCTGTTTTCCTTTCATTAGCTCTTCTATGACAGTAGTGTAGACATTTGCTGCATAAGCGTGCATGCTTTCCTGAAAGAAAAAAAAAAGCAAATAAGCTCTATTTTACCTAATTTAAAAGGGCTGTTTTAAACACCCATTGGGCCTGAAAAGAGATATCAAAAATCTCATTTGATGCACACTTCCTTTGTACCCTCAAAAAGATCTAGTTCTGACTACATACAGTCCTTGGCCCTTCTGCTTCAGAAATCCTCCTGACTGGGGACCTGYCTAGATCAAGGGGTAGCTTCTCCTAAGACCAGCACCAATACAGGCTTTCTTTTAGACACACTGGGAACAGTCTACCCAGTTCCTCATTGCTCACCCTAAATTGCTGATGCCGTGAATGATAACATTTTGCACCAACATAGTTAAAGACCCTACACGCACACTTCATTCTTCCATTCCAGCTCTTCTTTTGATGGTGTGAATTACCAGAATTGCTTCTTTAGAGGGAGTATGACACTGTGCAGTGCATTACCAGTACAGTGCAGTGATACATCTACTGTAAATTATACTATTATGAAAAATAACTCCAWTTTGCTTGATGTTTTAGGATAGAGTAAAACCAAGCTGGTAAAAGAATTTTATGAGTTCAACTGTTGACACAGTTGAAAAATAAGTGAAAGTGTGCTATTTTGTGCATCTATCCTTTCTTGCTCCTAAAAACACCTCTATTCCTGAATGAGGCCTATGGACTTTTATTGCAGTGCATATATGACAGCTGTACACATCAAATAATCTACCACACTATTATATCCTATGATAKGGTATCAAATTAACAACACCATGTTAATTTTGTAGAGATGCTTTTTGTACACTTACCTTGACCCAAACAATTTTTATTGACCAGATCCAGTCTTCCACCTTTTACTTAATTTTAAAGTGATAGAGAATGTCTAAAGACAACAGCCAACACCCTAGGATTTCCTGAGATGTCTGTCTTTCCTTGTAACAAAGTCATCTGCATGTTATTGGTCAGTTATTTTACACTAACTGTAACACTTACCTACTTAAACTACTGGTACTTAGGAACACACACCACAAAATGCACCACAATCCTAAAGTGATTGACACAAAGATCTCTCCACATGGAAAAACTAATGGGTAYGATATGTAAAACATCAATGCAGAGCTTCAATTTAGGTAAATTTCCTACATGAAAGTTACCATTTGAAATAAGGAGATGTAATCCAAATCATAAATTAACTTTTCCTAGCCCCTTGCTTTCCTCAACAGAAATCCAGCCACCTTTGTAAAAATGTTCATGCCACTAGAAAAAGGAAAACATTTTAGTATAGGAGGTATGGCTTAAAATACTGTTGAGTTTATCTAAATAATTTCTTCCTCAATTTTTTCCCATTGGTTCATAAGGGTTTTTTGAAACTTAAAACAATGTGAAATTTTAACTAAGGATTTGAAGTTTTAGTTTTGCATTCCCTTATGCAATTTCKGAAGTATTTCAGAATACTTCAAATATATAATATTGAAGTATTACACTTTCTTGAAGTACTGAAGGAGAAATTCATTAATCTTTCCTAAAAAGGGGAGACAAAATACATGCACAGCAGAGATAGTGGGTGAGCCAGTAGCTCTTTTTTATTAGTTAGGCCTAATGCTATTTCACTCTAGTGAGTGAAGTATCCACAGCATCTTTCACGTGTAAATGAAAATAATTCAAAGTAATGAAGAAGAATTCGGGATTTAGCATTTTGACTAATAAATGTAAAGGGTATCAGGCCCCACCTGATTTATTTTGCTCTGTATCTCATGTATTTAGCAAAAATTAGTTTGCTACTMTACTTCAGAGGCACTAGGGTCCAACCTCACCCATGCCAGTGAGGACCTGGGATCCTGCTCTTCTCTCTTAAGAAATGACAGAAGGTTTTCCTGAGGTTTTGGCGACCCCAGGGCCATGAAAATCTACCACATAATCAAAGCCCCATCAAACAGAATGAAGACTTTCGTTAAAAAAATATCCATCAGGAGCATCCTGCTGAACACAGGCACACACAAAACCCACAGTTCAAGGGCACCGCTCCTGGCCCAACCATGCCTCCTCCAAAGGAGGATCCYGAAACATCGGGGGATGGAGGACACACCAGGCCAGACTCGGGACAGGAGCTGCACCGGCCAAGGATYTGCGCCTTTTTCCGCGGGGAGTTCGGCCGGGAGCCAGGCGCAGACCCCGGGAGCCGGGGTTCGGCCGGGAGCCAGGCGCAGACCCCGGGAGCCGGG
>CADDXX010000225.1:295831-333584 GCA_902810485.1 Alauda arvensis
ACTCTGCTGGCTGTGACTGATGACTGTGAGATGTAGTGAGCTGAACTGTGATTTTTCTGCAGACCACAATTCTGTTTTTATTCAAAGGAAATCAAAATGTTTGGAAGGGATTGATACTCCCCTTGCCTCACCCCAGTGCACTCACAGTATCGATTAGGTTGGAAAATTGAGTCCAACCTATGTCTAAACATCCCCACATCCAATAGAACATGGCACTAAGTGCCACRTCCAGTTTTAAACAGCTTAGGACAYTGCCAGGTGGCATGCAGTGCTGTGAGCTGTGTCCCAGGGCCTGTGTRTGCCCTGATAGCCCCTCTTCTGTCATGTGTGTGGATAATACAGTTTTTCCAGTCCTACCTCCCACATCCCTGTTTATACATTCAGCAAGTTCCTGTATTTCATCCATCCCTTATTTTGCACTGACTTATGTTGCTATTTGGGTTGTTAACCATCACTGATGTCAGAGAGCTGCTGCAGCACAGGGAAAGGGCTTCTGTTTGAAGTGGTGTTATCATAATTTACTCCCATTATAATGTTGATTGTGGTTGTGTAAGACCAGACCCAGTAAATGACTCATTACAAGAAAATGTGGGTATTTGATTATACTTCCAGTTGTTGCTGAACAATCTGACATTAAGTTTTGATTTGAAAAGTTCAGCATGATAAGCAAAGACTAAGGGTTAGGATATATTGAAATTGTATTTATGATAGTTTTACTTCTAGTGATACTTTTCTGCAGTAGTCCATTTGTGATATTTTTATATGTGCTTTATACATGGCATGGGTTTTGTAAAAATCATTAATTCAGATATTTCTGTAGATTATTATAAAAATGACTGAGAATAAGAYACTGGAAAGGACATGTACTTGTTATGAAAAGGAAGAGGTGAGTGCCTTATTTACATTTTTTATTTGTTGTTTCCTATTTTGGTGTTTTGATTAGGAGCTGGTCTGAATTTATGGAATAAATTAATTTTTAAAGTACATTAAGATGATTTAATTACAATGATTCATAAAATCCTTGCCTAAATAGTGCTTCCATTGGAACTTAATATGAGTGCGAGGGTGTGTTTTCTCATAAGTCATTCTCATAAGAGTCATTTGACCATAAAATAAATACTTRTTAATTATTTTATTTTGCAAATGTCTGAAGACATTAACTCCTTTTCAGTAACCTGAAAAGTCGTGTTGTTGTTTGGATTAAGCTTGAAAAACAGACTAAGCTTTTTTTTTTACCAGGTTTTCAGATTTTCCCTTTCCAAGGGCTTCACACACTCCTCTCACATTCTGTACTTCTTTAATTCCCTGGATCTTAAATGCAATAAGTTGCAGCCTTCATCATCTCAATTTCCAGAATGTGGTCTGCAGCCACTTTCCTTTTTGCTCCCTGGTCATGGAGTCACAGACTCATTTAGGTTAAAAACGACCTCTAAGAACATRGAGTCCAACCTTTGACCAAACATAACCACGTTAGCTAAATCATAACACTAAATTCCACATCCAGTCCTTTCYTGAATACTGGCAGTGATGGTGATGCCACCACTTCCCTGAGCAACCCATACCAATGCTTAACCACTCTTTCAGTGAAGAAATGCTTCTTGATGTCCAGTCTGGACTTCCCCTGGTGTGACTTGAGGCCATTTCGTCTTGTCCTGTCACTTGTTACCCAGGGGAAGAGACTGACCCCACCTGGCTACAACCCCATTGCAGGTAGTTTTAGAGAGCAGTACAGTCCCTCCTGAGCTTCCTTTGCTCCAGACTAAACACACTCAGCTCACTCAGCCACTCCTCCTAAGATTTRCTCTCCAGATGCTTCACCAGCTCTGTGGCCCTCTCTGGACTCACTTCAGCACCTCAATGTCTTTCTTGCAGTGGGGGGCCCAGAACRGGTGACAGAACTCAAGGTCTGACCTCACCAGTACAGGGGTACAATCTGAGGGATCAGTCAATGCTCTGGACCTGMTGGCTAAAGATTTGATGATCATCTTCCTTATTTCACCAAGAGTCATAAACATTTTATCATTTYATGGCCTCTGTACCCAAGATGGCCTCTGATCACCAAATATCTCACTGACCCTTCTTTGCTGGCAAACAGCAAGTCCAGTGGGATGCTGCTTTCCAATCTGCCCCTTTACATACTCAGTTGGATTTTCTAGTTTCTGTTGKTTTTACTTTTCCTTTGTTCTCTGTAACTCTTCCCTCCACAAAGGGAATTCYGGGTGGCCTCAGTCCACTGACTGTTGTACAGTTTGACACAGATGTCTCTCCTCTGTGTCACTGAAAGTCTGCCATTTGCAGGTGCTTGCATAGCAAACCTTAGCTCTTTTCCCTCTCTCTCACTCTTTCCAGGCCCATAAGGCTTTCCATTTTATATGATCCTTTCAGCTCCATCCAAATAACTCCTGGCAATTTCRGTTTTATCCATGCTTGAATGATCAAAATTTCTTTGGTGTTTCAGTTTGCCATATACTTTATGTGGCACTCAGTATATGTATGTCATGAAAGATGAAATCAGACTGTAGTGGGCCTGATCATGCAATTATTAGCAAGTGAAAAAACATGCTTTCAGGTTACCTGGTCCAGAATTTAACAGGGACATCTTTTATGCTCCCACTTCCTCATTAAAAACTCAGTAATTTAATTCATGTAATGATTTTGTTAYCAATAATTACACTGATGAAGTAAACAATGATTTCATTTGGGCCATAAATTTGCCTTTAGAGTAATTTTTATATTTAAGTCAAACATTGTCACTCAGCTTGAATATTGATGGACAATTTAGAGAGTATAGAATTGCTCGTGGTTCCAGCTGAGATACAGAAAAATCACCAGGTCCTCACAAAGCCTCCTCTTCAATTATAGGTCAAGTCAGAAAGCCAGGGTTCCTTTATGGAGATGAATTTTATACCGGAACAGAGACTGCCAATCTTCTGATTTTTCCAATTCCAGATTAGAAATGTGTACAGAAATTGCCCAAGCTGWCTTGCAGAGTGTCTGAAGAAATGATGCACAGAGAAGTTTTGTCTACTGTGCAGGGATTTTAAATGTATGAATCTGTCACAACTGAAAGAAATGTCAAGATCAGATTCTTCTGTTTCAACCCAGAATTGCTACCCAGAAGCTTAACTTCTGGAAAGATGGATGCAGAAGTCATAATTCAGGCCACACAGGTTGAATTCTAATAGTCTCATTGATAAGTTCTTTTCTGTAAAATGCATTTTTTCAGTTGAATGCTGAGAGATTGAAAGCAGAACTCAATATAGCTTTTTTCTTACATGTTTTTATTGTCTGATGAGAAAATTTCAAAAGTATTTCAAACTATTCAGGTATTTTCAACTACCTTTCCTTCATAAGTATGCTACTTGAATATAAACTCATTCAAAAYAATGGGCAATATCTTACAAGTCTCTGTCTGATTATCTAATTGTATGTTACAAAACCCACCAACAATGAAAGGGTGTTATCTACTGGTCAGATTCTACATCTTGCCATCTCAGCTGAATTGTCAGGGTTTGGTGATCCAGAAGAGGGAGCTGCCACATAAATTTCTAGCAGTTTTGGACTTAGCAAAGTGTCTTCTAAGCCCCCACCATGGAATTTTTTTTTTTTTTTTAATAATTTTAAGACTGACTCCAGGGATTTCATATGATGCTTTTTTGGTAACTCAGTTCATAGTTTGCTGATTTCTAAGGACAGCATTAGAGACTTCGTGCTTTAATTTCCTTCAGGTTTCAGTATCAGTTCAGTGTATGTTTTTGAATATTCTGCTTAAATATCACACRAAAACCTTTGGTTGATGTGATGAATGCAGTCCCTTTTACTTAATCTGCAGAGCCTTTTAAATGTAGATGTTTCTGACTAGCCCACCATGGATTTTTAACAGATGTTTTCTGTAGCATGCATGAAGAACTTTGTGGTGGCTGGCCTTCCTCAGTGCAACTTCATGTGAAACAGGTGGCTTCTGAGTCATCCCAGTATTTTTTTTCTGTGTAAGGAGTGGCTCTTCTGTGACAGTGAGAACACACAGCTGGTATTTTGAAAATAGCAATATATATGTAAAATAGCAAAACCAATGTGCACACTACAATGTGCTTCTAATGTGTTTCCTCTTCCTTGTTGTTTTCTTCAGCACTGCAGAGCAATTTATAGTGAGTCTATCTATAATTTGTGGGCTATAAAACTAAAGAACAATGAGGTACTGGGAGAAGGCATTAAAACATATACTTGCTAAAACTTGTACTTATGGTCAGGAARGAGACCAGACTTCCCAAGCATCCTGAGCATATTTTCAAGGGCATGATTTAACCTAGGTTCTGATATTGGTTGGTGGAACCCTAGATTGCTGCTTGCTGTAATGATAGATCTTATCAAAGCTATTGTACCTCCAGATTCATTGTTAGTTATTTTGTATTAAAAACTGATACAGTGATGTGACTTTGTCTCATGAGGTAACTGGAGTACTGAGAAAYACGTGAGACTCTTTTTTTAACTGCCAAATATATATATTGGGTCCTTTTGTCATTTAAAGCTTAAGAGGATGCTCAGTATTAAGAAACTTACATTTATTTCTCATGAAGAAGAGTGAATACAGCACTGTGTTGATTATATATTTGTGAGTGATCACCTTATGCATTTTGTGCAAATTTTGCTGGAACATGTCCAGAGAAGGGCAGTGAAGGTGATGAAGGGTCTGGAGCACAAGTCTTGTGGAGGGTGARGGCTGAGGGAACAGGGGTTGTTTAGCAGGGAAGGAAGGAGGCTCAGGGTGGACCTCATTGCTCTTTACATCCACCTGAAAGGAGATTGTAGAGAGGTGGGGATTGGTCTCTTCTGCCAAGTAACAAGTAATAGGACAAGCAAAATGGCCTCAAGTTGTACCAGAGGAGGTTTAGATTGGATATTAGGAAAAATTTCTTCTCTGAAAGGGTGTTCAGGCATTGGGGCAGGCTGCAAGGGAAGTGGTGGATTCACCATCCCTGAAGATGTTTGAGAGATATTCGATGTGCCATGTCAGGATGTGGTTTAGTGGAGGACTTGGCAGTGCTGTGTCAGTAGTGGGAATGGATGATCTTAAGGGTGTCTTCCATGTCTTCCACCCTAAATGATCCTGTGATTCTCTTTCTGGACATAAGTACAGGATAGTAAAAGACCTTGTGGTTTCAGCGAAGGGTGGGAATGGAGCGTTTCATTTGTTATCAACCTTGAATATTCCTGCATGTGGTAGTATCCTGCTGTTGACTTACATCATATTTCCAATTAGTAGAACTATAAATATGACTGCTTTCATAGAAGATACCACTGGATTCCATTCATACCTCTATGTGGTATCATCATGTGGCCTTCAGATTATGTATGCAAGCTGCTATGTTAGACAATTTAGACATTACACTGTGAAGTTGTGCACAACATTCTAATATCTGAATGTGCCAACGTGAAGAACTCTGGCTTTTTTGCAGTTATTTTGTAAAATAGTTTTGAAATTTATATATTTTTTATATGCTCACAAATGTGCACAGGTACACTTTTTTCTTATGTCTATGCAAGGTTCATATAAAAATCAAAAGAAAATTAGATGAGATCAGTGTTGGTGTGTTTGGCTTTTCCTCCAGGAGGCTTCAGAATAAGTACAAAACCAAATAATGGCTTTTATAGACATAATATTTTGCACATGACTATTACAATTGAAATATATAATATTAAAAAATACTTGTATGTTCAAAAAACTGATGGCCTATTTGTAAGTTTTTAAGTCTTCCATCAAATACAGTTTCTTTTCAGAATCCATACATTCCCCAGATGTCCTGGTCACGTTTATTTGCAAGCACATTTTATAGTGGCTCATGTCACAGTGAATGGAGTTGACAGTTGGGCTGATTGCAGGAATATGCAAAATGTTACCCTCATAAATCTTTCTCCACCTATTGTATTGTGTAATTTTTACAAAATGTGCAGAACTACGGTGCAGGAGACAGTTCCATTATTTTACTTGGGACCATTTTGATATTGCAGTTAACASTGATGTATTCAATTCAGAGACAATTATGTCTAGACACTAGCAGGGGGCTGTTGATTTGACATTCTATTCATAGAGAGGGCATGTGTCATTCAAAAGTTGAGTTGTAAAACTATTCAGCACAGTTGCATTGTTAGTGATGTGCCTTTCCACTTCACAAAATTGCTGCAACTAATTACCATATTTAGTGATCTTGAGATCCTGAAATGAAAATAGCCCACAATTTCTTTGGGAGAAACAAGTTATATTAATATTCCTTCTCTTTATACCCAGAATAAACTTCTGTGTTATGACTAGACTCAAAGATGCAAAGTAGAATTGTTATCCTTGCAAGTCTTGATGGTTTCTTGTTAAATCTGTCTTACTGAGTAATCTTCATGATCTTTGAATTTTTTAATGCAGACTAATTTTCGTCAATATGTAATAGCTCTTATTTTTGAAGTTTTTCTGRTAAGTTCTTGTGTTAACATTGTAAACTCTGCTTTGAAATTGATTGTTTATTGTGGAAATACCTCATGCTTCTGATTTCATTTATTTGCAAGAAGCACTAACTTGGTGTCCTTTGTAATGATACACAAAGTAGATATAACAAATTTAAAGTAAGAAGAATTTTTAGTTTTCATGCACTACATCTTAAAATTGTGGGGTTTTTTTCCCTTGAAATTTTTCATGTAGGGTTTGTTGTTTTTTTTTATTTTTTTTTCCTTAATCTTGTTACTTCCAGTGTGTGCTGATTCCTCTATTCTGAGCCAGGGCATCACAGCCATATTTCACTTTGATTGCTTTTTCTGGGTTGAGCTTTTTCTCCCCAAGAATAGTTGCCCTAGTGGAATGTCCTYCTTTCCTAAGTGAAAGCTAGAGAGACCTTGAGAGTCTGCTGAGTGCATTGAGAGTGCAGCTGTGCTTTGGTGTTTCTTCAGAAAGGTGCCACTGTGCCTCAGGATCTGTGACTTTCTGTTGCTTTTTGATTTCACCCTCTCCTCATGCTCCTATGCATTAATCAAAAATCTTCCTTAAAGCATGATACCTGTGTTGACTTATGGAAGTAGCAACTGTGCATTGAAATTTATTTCAATTTAAGAATATTTGCAATATTAACTTGTTTTTTCTGATTCCTAGTCTGATGATTTTAGAGGTATAATTGTTCTCTTTTAATCTCTATGTATTCTCCCATCAAATGGTTGGAAGAAAGCATGTATTCAAACCCTGTGGTTAAACAGCTGAACAAATAAAGGAGGATTGCACACCCCAAACTCTCAGTGACACCATCACATGTAACTGTTTCTGTGGGTACCCTGCCACATTTGACTCCCAGGTTTTATGTCTCTTTTACTTCCTGTGTGTGCAGTGTGACAGTGATTGGAGCTCTGCACTTCTCCAGACATGGAGCTGTGTTGTTTCTTTGGTAAGGATGCTTAAGTATGTAACCATTCACATAGATTCCTTTTCGTGGAGAAAACCAGCRAATGCTTACCTATGTAAATGTAACATTTGAGTTCAGAGGAGAGCACAAGTCAAGAAATTCAAAGATATAGTTCCCACAGCAACCATAATTCAACCTCGTTGCTGTGAGAGCACAAAAGCTCACACCAAATACCATGCAGAATGCTGCATGTATGCAAGTTTATGAGACACAGTTGCTAGGACAGCCATAAATTTTAATTTCTAGAGGTATTCACATTCACATTTCGTATCTCTTAGTATTAGAATCAGTGCAGAAATGAAAAAAAAAGGAAAAGAGGCCTTTTGGATTAGTGTATCTTTTTGCTTTCTTGTAATGTACAATTGATTATATTACTACCTCTGTCTTTCTGTTGACTTTTATTTTCAAGGGAGTAATATTGAATTTGAAATATTATCTGATCTACTTCCTTCTCTAACTCTATTTTTTCTCTTTGTTTATCCCTATTACTAAACCTGCAGCTAATGTGGTCTAGTTGTTTTCCTACCAAGGATAAATAAATCAGATATTTATCTGCATGCAGCCATGCATCTTGTTATTCTACTTCATATGTCACTTAAGGTTCCCTTATGAAATATCCCAAAGCATATGGAATATATTTCTTTTCAATAYCTCATAGGATACTTTTGATTTCTTTGTTTGCCAGCTAAGTCTGCTGATTTGGCAATCTTGGATGTGTTTAGTTATTATCACAGTTAGTGAAGAGGTGTTTTGAATTTATATTTTTATTTAGAAAAATGTAAATATTTCAATTATGGTACTTAATGAGCACAGCAAATGTTTGTAAATAATATCTACATGATTTGCAGAAGTCGGTTGGCTGAAATATCTTTATGAACTTTCTTAGCCTTTCAGAGATGGCCAGTGGAGAGAGAGACCATGATGTTTGAAGATTGGCATATTAAGTCTCATTCCCATGGGTGATTATTATATCTGGAGGCTGGATTGAGTATTCATGATTATTAAAAAAAAAATTCCTTTTGACTGTGGTATATGCTAATACCTCATAATTTATTTGGAAAAAACATCACAGCATAACTGTATCTCACTTAAAATAGAAGAATTTAAACTAAAAGAAAAAATGGGAAATGACACAAGATATGGAAGGTTCATGATAGGAGTTTCTCTTCAGTAAACTACAAAAAAAATTAATTTAGACTTCATCTAGTTTCTACCAGACTGATTTTTGTCATCCCTCCATCACATCTTAGCCTGCTATATGAGCCTTTTTATGGACAGCCTGGGCAGAGCTGAAAGMCTGATTGGATGTGAAAATGTTCTCCTTGGGAAATCTTTGGATCCTGCCCTTCCCAGATTGTTAGGCAATCTGCTCGAGGAAACCTGTTTTGACAGTGCCTGTTATCTYTGCTCAGCAGAGTCCTATAGGGACTGCCACTGCCTACCTCAGAGTCAGGTTAGGGGAATTCACTCTGCAGCCCACTGCCTTCCAAAGCTTTATTGTTCCATTTCATTGTGTTCAAAAGCTGGTTAGGARCTGCACACATATTACTGTACATCTGCCTAAAATAAAGTCATCACTGTATATGAAGTGCATGTTTTCTTGTGCAAGAATTTATAACCTGAAATTTGAACTCCATCTGAAAGGTAAAACATCCACAGTGGTCAACAATTTCTTACTAGGTAAACACATAAAGATTAATTAAATTCTGGCTGCCATCTGATCAAGAGTTGGTCTGGTCTTTCCACAGTGACTTCACTGTGTCTATGAACTGAGGAAGGGGACTGGGAATTGTGAATCATGACAATTCTTCAAGGAGCAGATACTGTCCTGGTGTTTGAGTGGAGTCCTGGATAAAACTTGATTAATAAGGCTGCATGCCCTGCTGAAACAAGAAGGTGTGAATACTTTGGATGTAGGTTTTGGGTAAAAACTGTGTTGTGGTCATCAGTATCCTTATGATATTTCTTTTTCCAGTGTATATAGCTAACATTTTGGGGCTTCCCKGAAGAATTAATAGTTACAAGGTTGGGTTTTCTTCTTTCTGTCCTCTTACATGTAGTAGTTGTGGTTTTAGTATTTGAAGTGAAATAAATAATGGCAAACTTCAGTGGAAACTAAGAACTGCATAGGGTTGATTTGAGATAACTGGAAAACAGCAAAATGTTCACTTGAAATTGATCTATTTGCAGTAAATAGAAATACATAAATAGACACATGCTTTAGAAAACACTGAGCTTACATTTGTGTTCTTTACAAGTTGATCAATAACTGTTGCTGGATGACTTGGTGTAGTTATTTTATACAATTAATCATTGTGTGGACAGGCCCAGGGAAGAGAAATGTGCAGTCAATACTGCCAGGGATTGCTGGTGATCATGATGAGCTCATTTTGTTCTGAGGTGATGGGGGTCCTGTGGGACAAAAATGCCTGTATTGTAAACTGCTTACTCTGTGTAGTGGCAAAAGTGCCTGGTGTTGGGAACAAGGTCATAGTTTCAACACTTCCTCCCATCAGAGGAGAAAGTCTGTGTAATTCTACTTATGCRTGTGTTTTTCCTCCAGCACACTTCCTCTGTGTGCATGGATTTCCTAATGGAACATAGGACTTTGATGGAAGTGGGTAGCCATGTCACCTCACAGTTCTCAACAGAGAAGAAAATTTCCTTGGTGGGATTTAAGCCATCTGCATGCATCATAGGCTGTTAGGTATGAGACAGGATTTGATGTTAAATATGTTAGTCACTTTCAGAAGACGGAGGGTTGGTGTGTAGAATATGCAGTCCCATGTGTTAAATATTTTTGTCCTTTCTCTTCATTTGAAAATAGGTATTTTTGTCAATTACAATGAGCTGGAAATAGGTATTTTTAAAAATTTATTTCAGTTTAATTTTTAAAGAATTTTCAGTATTTTACATTTATCTGAAACATTTATTTTGACATCCTGTCAAAATTACTACAAAGATGTTTGAATTATATTTGTTAACTCTGATAGAAGTTGACTGTTCTCTGTTAGTGAAGGTAAAACAGTTCCTTTTGCAGGATTGTATTTTCAGTTTTCAACTTTGACCAACTCCTAACCAGTGAGGCTAACAATTTTTTCCCCTGGATTGGCTTTAGGCTGATTTTTCACAGAAAAATCTCATTAAGACTGCCAACTTAGCTTTTACTCTGAGCCTCACAAGAAAATCCCTGGTATCCTTTTACCCATTAAAAAAAGGAAAGAATTCCATCAACCTCTCCTTGAAAAAGCTCTGGTACTTGCATGCTTTGAAGGAGGAACTTCAAACTGACAAGGTGAATATAATCAATTTTACTATATTCAAGAGTGTCTTTGGCTATCCTTGTGAATACCCACTTTTCTTTGACCAATTTAGAAACGTCTGAAGAATGATTGCTTAAATAATCTCATGTAAGTGTTGGTGGAAGTGGGTAGATAGAATTTCCCCCCCTCCTTTTCTGTCAGCTCATACAGACAATGTTCCCTAATGCAGAGCTGAATTGACCATTCTGTAACTGCAATTCTGATCTGATTGGAGTCAGAGATGTTTTTTGGTATTGAAGTCTTACAACTTTCTGTTCTCTTCKTTGGATTGCATTCTCTGTGTCTGCTGGGAAGGGGCTGAGTAGTGAAAGAATCACTGTTTGATTTGACACAGAGCAGGTACTGGCCATCAAGGGTACCTTGGAAAAGGATGCTGGGGTTGCAGGAATGGACTGGCATTATGGAGCTCAGGTGTAAAGGAAATCAGAACTCTGAGTGYGTGGAGGACACTGGTAGTACTTGGTCATCACAGTTACATGCTGAAGCTGCCTGAACAGAGACTGGGAATGAGGTGAAAACAGGAAGAGGCATCACGAAGAGGGGAGGAGAGACGTGGAGGTGAGTCCCCTGCAGGGCCTAGCGAGTAACACAGCTTACTTGAGAACTGCTTCACTTCTGGTGCTAGAGGGATGCATGACATCTTTGCTGGCATTGGGAGTGAAGCTGTGCTCCGCCAAGTGAGTTCTTGGCACTTTTGGACCAGCTGTTCATTAAAAGCACAGACTGATAAGTCTCTATTGCAAACAGTGACCTGCTCAGTTCAAGAAACAGGGAATTTTCCAGTAGACCTTATAATCACAAAGTTACAGAAGATCTGTGAAGGTATAGCCGTCCTGTCATCTAATGGAATATGTTTCCTTTTCTTAAGAGCTTGGACATTTTTTTACCTTTGAAAAATCTTCTCAGAAACATTTCAGAATTGCCATATCAAGCGTGCAATTGCCCATGCAGCCTAATTTAAATGCCTGACATGTGTGCATTGTAGTATAATAATTATATTATGGTGCTGGTTTAATTTTCACCCAGTTGAGCAGATGAATCAGAGTAGTGAAATGCAGAATACTGTTCTATAAGCTGTGGCTGATCTAGTGCAAGAATTGGAAGACATGTTAGCATTCTGGAGAGCTGGAATCTCTTTCCMTGTAGTGGGCTTTCTGTGCAGGATGAGGAGCAGTGCACTTTGGAATGTGTTGTCCCTAATCATCCAGCTTGGGATGCTGAATTGCTGAGTTGGCACTCTTTTACTCAGTCAGTGGAAATCCTGTGCAGAAAGGTATAARCTATAGAAAGTATAGGRGATTGGGCCACAKGAGTAATATGGAGAAAGCAAGACAACYACAGGTATGACATTAAYTGAGTTKTATCCTTCTTGTGTGTTGAATAAAGTAAGGTTAAAATTTAGATGATCCCAGCATGTAGCAGTCATCATACTGCATCATCAACATATTGCAGTTTTTAGTTTCTGGTTATTTGCACTGCTGGCAAATAACTTTTAAAGAATTGTGTGTATGAGGGAGGAYGAGAGACTTCACATAACTACAGAAATAAAAACTAATTTTGGATGAAAATGGCTCGCTTTACAGAAATGTTTARCATGAAATAGAGTACATTAAGGAAATAAATTGAAGTTATTACAGTATCTTCTCACAAAGTCTCTTGCTAATTAAAAAAAYACTATTTTAGCATCTTAACTTTTTTTCCAATTGCCTTCAGTTGCTTCAAGGGTGTGTACAAATGCAGAAAAACAACCGTGTGAACATAGAAAATGAAAATGAAAGGGACTGGAGGTKTTGGATAGATGCTTACAASTTGCTATAAAAGACAAAAGTAAATKAAAGGGATATAATTTTCACAGATTTCAAATATAATTATATTATATAATAATTTTATAGGGTATTAGCCTTATAGCAGTAGTTGGGAAAAATAAAGTCAAATTCAAAAACCATATTTCACTAGTAAACAATATTTGATAATAATAATATATATCAAATARTAGTTATATGTAATGTTTAAAGTTTAGCTGCTGTGACAGTCCTGTGGCTATGGAGTTCTAATTGACTGTAAAATGAAAACAATGTGAGCAATGAATCTGTGGATTTAGATGAGAAATAAAAACTTATTACTGGGTTCAGGAGGTTGTCATACTTCCTTTGTATTCCTAYCATTAACTGTCATTTTGCAGTAATGATGTTTAGTACATCCAGGAATGCAAGTGAAGGATCTGAAAACTAAGATGCAACATATCAGATTGACTACTACATTATGAAGTGATATAAACAATTTTAACTCRGTAAATTTGTGTTGCTTTCCTGTTGTGTTTTTTCAGTCAGCTAATTTGCAAAATTTGGAAAATCTCATCATGTATCTCTATCATTGTTACAAAGGCACAAGGTTCTTCTGTAATTGTCTGCAGGTGATACTAATTCATATTTTAAAATGTAGTTACTTTGCTCTTTTTAAAAAAGGGAGAAAATAATTTAAAAATTAATTCTATCCAAATGGGACTCAATTTAGAACCAACTGAATGCTCCAGTAAAACTGTCATTGGCTTCAGGAGGAGCAGAAATCTGACTTTTCGTRTCCCTTTTTGCTGATGAGGTGATAGCTGTTTTTCTACAGGGAACAGTTTAAAGTACTGCTTGAAACCATGAAGTTGCAGCTGCTGGCTTTGTTCCCCTSTTTCGGGTGGGACTTGGGGATATAAGAACAGAGATACCTCTCTTTTCTGAAAATCCTGAAATGTCTGTTAAATCACAGCTTTTCAAATCCTCCCACAGGAGATTTGCTCAGGATTTTTTTTTTTTTTTAATAGATGAAGTAGATGACAAGTAATAAAATCAGGAGGGTTATTTGTTGTATTTTTATGGTTGAGTCTGTCACAGCACATTTGCAGAGCTGTCAGTGGGCAGTCAGCACAGCCTGGAGTCTCCAAGGTCAGCGTGTGAGCGCTGTGCCAGGGCTGTTTGTGCTGCTGATTGCAGAGGGGGGCTGAGGGGGCATTATGATGGTTTATGTTGTTCAAATGGGAATTCTGGCTGCTGCAGCTCAGATGATTYCCAACGTGACAGGCATGTCATGTGTTTAATTATGGGATGTGCTGATGGGGAAAGGGCTGGGATGGCTGGAGTGTGACAGGGCAGTTCCGCAGCGTGGGCAATCCCTGCTCAGACAAACTGTGGTGCTGTGCTGGCCCCCTGGGCCCCTTTGCCACCCCTTTCTGATGCAGTTGCTCATCCTGGGTGGGATTTTTTTTTACCTCAGATCAGGTCCAGTAATTTGGCTTTTAGCAAAGTAACAATATGCCATGTATGGAAGGAAGATCTAACTGGTAGGTGGCCAGTGTGGGGTAAGGTGAAAGTCTGTGTCCTTGAAGTACTGAGAAAATACAGCAACAGATGTGCAGGATTTAAACTGGTTATTATTCCAGTCCTGTAGATATAAACAGATWATTAAAATGTCATTTTTACAATGTCTTCATCAGCAAAAAGTTTGATCTTCTACAGATACCTTTTGATACAGCATCTGTTTTTTGTTCACATGTGCTGTTGGATTTTTGTATTCCTCAAGGCATTTCTCTCCTGAATTATGCAAATACTTTTCTAGAATCTTACTTTTTTTGATTTCTCCGTCTTCTTCATCCTTTATTTAAGGTGGTYAGAACTGTGCCTGTAGCCACTTCTTTTTTCCATGTTGTCATGTAGAGTACATTATATTTTCTTGTATGCCTGATTCTGCTCAACAATCAACATGGTTTCTGTTCTTTATTCCAAGAGCTGTGGAAGTACGTTTTCAGTGCTACAGGTCTTACAGAAGATGGAAACTGCTGATCTAAGATTGCAATTATTATACATTTTAACCTTCTATAACAATGTTTAAACTTTTCTTGAAGACAGGACTTCTTGGCAGGAAGACAGGGTGATCAAAAACATATGTAATAAATGCAGTTAGCACCCACAAAAATCCATCCAGCTCTGTGAAGTCCTGTCAGTCTTTGGATCCAGTCAGAGGCAAAAGTTTAGCTCTTGTCAGTCAATGATAGCTGTGGCCAGGTGAGATGGGCTTTGTGCCCCTGGACCTGCAGRGATGTGAAGCAGTTGTGGTAACCCAGCACCCAATCACCTCCAGCTGCTCAGTGTCATTCAAATTCCTGATGGAATCGTGTGCAGCCAAGTTTGGACTAATTGTAACTTTAATGAGCACTATTCTGACATTATTTAAAGTTTTCTTTTCAACATGATACTGTGTAAATATACCAGTGAGTATAGACATGTATAAATATAGTATGTACATATATTAGTTTTTATGCAAAAACTCAGGGATTAAGTCTCCCARCATTTCTGAGTACACTGGATTTCAAGGGCAATTGTCTGCATCTACTATCATGGTTTTCAAATATCAGGAGCAACCTCTAGTACATTCAAAACAGTAAATGATTTCAAAAAGAAATAACACAGCCCTTATTTTACAGCTTTTTTAAGTATACTGTACACCTGTACAACTGTACAGTGTTTGTTTAAAGAAGTGGCATTCACCTTCAGCTTTCCTTGGTTTTACACAGAATAAAGGAATGTGCTTGCCTTTTATGCTGGTAAGAAGAAGGTGAACCCTTTATTCTTTAGGGAGAACTCTAGATTTGTCTAGCTTGAAGAGTCTTTTAGGTCTGCTTATTTGTAGCACTCGCCGTGCCTTGCCTTGGTACTGAAAAGTCTGACAGAACCATCAGAGATCAGGCAGATGAAGATGTTGACAAAAACCCCAGCCCTTTGTGGATGTGTACCATTTTTCCCATGTGAAAAAATAAAGGACTTCCTCTTTCAGGGCTAACAGTCTTTATAGCAATATGCTCTGTCTGTAGGCATTACCCRAGTCTTACACTAATTTGTGAAATGCTTCTTTGTTGTTTTTTATCATTCCTTTTATACAGCATAGTAGTCTTCTGAATTTAATTGTGCAGTCTTACTTTTTTCTCTTAGCACTGTCTCTTGTAGCTTGACTAGACAGGCAGTATTTTACTGCATTGGTTGCAGTTTTTACATAGGGATATTCATGGGAAAAATTTAGAAAATATGCTATAACTGTACATAACAAATGTAGACTATGAGAAGAGAAACACATTTTACAATTTCGCTTTTGTCTAATTTAGATTTCATGTATATAATTTAGGAAAATACTTGTTAGTCTACCTAGGAGAGATTTATATAAAATTAAAGCATTGGAAACATYGTACTGGGTGTAACTGAAAATTGTTGCTACTTGAAAGTTAATGTGTTTTGTTAGACAAGTTCAAAAAACAGCATGAAATGATAGTAACTCACTGTTGCAGGGAGATAATCAGTAACATTCAGAAAAATTTAAAAAACCCTACACACTGTTTTTGCCATTTTGTGTGAGAGAAATCACATATTTAGGAAATTGCAGTTACTCTGATGCTTCTGCATAGAGTCTTGCTGACATTTGTAGGGTATGTGCGGTGAGTGTCATTTAATAAATTAGAGGCTATAGCTGGACWGTTTTGATGAAAGCTGGTGTGCAATTGATCTATTTGATCTCTAATATTAAAGRCAATACTAAGATAATTTAGAAATAGTATTTGAAATATTTATTCTTTTTCTTTCGTTATTTCATTTATGAAAGCTTCTGTTTGCAAATGTTGTCACTTGTTGCTTTGATGTCACAGCATCRAGCACTCACAGAGACACTGATGATCAAGAAAAGGAGGTGGTTTTAACAATTTACTCTGGCCTGCTTCATAACATGAACTGTGGATTTCCTCATGGTGATTCCAGCATTAAATTAATAATTTTTGACAGAACTGGGGAATAATTATCTCTTTGTGAATACAGCTTTTAGGGCMCCAACTCCTTTTTTCTTTCTACTTTAAGTAAGAAATAGGGAATCTTAATTTTATGAGGAACAGTAGTCCTCCTGTAAGTTTTAAATTTTATAACTAAGGACCTTGATGAGCAAACTGTTGTTGGCTTTACTAGTAATTTCCTTGAGTAAAAATTCAAAGGATTTGGCTCATTTACTTTCAATACCTAGATGTAAGGACATAGTTTTTGATGTATTAAGATGCTTTTATCCTTCCTTTTTATTCCATGCACATCTGTTCAGTATAATTGCACATCCTGGATGGCTGAGCCTGATTCAACACCTCTTGTTAACATTCAGTGATCTTTTACTTGAATTAACAATTTTCATCCATAAAAGGAGAAATCCAGTTTTGAGCTTAATAAATTAAGAATGCCGCAGAATTTAAGATCCATTCTTWAAAAATTCTTCTGCTGTAATGCCAACTGGTACAGTGTGTAAATAGTGATGGACAGTCCCCATATGCCACACTCAGTTTCTATTTATTGCACAKCACATCCCTGTGGACACAGCCTGGCTGCATTATGATTGCCTACTCTTCTTCATCCCATTGCTCTTTTCTTATGTGCTTGAAAAACTAAAAATGCAATTCAAACAACTGTGTTGTGATCATGAAGTTTATTCGAAATGTTCCTCTAGTAAAACATGATTTAAATTGTTTTTAGTTCCATGGGGATTGAGTTGAAATTTGGAATACATACACAAAATGAGTTCATGTTGAAGAATGGAAAAATTTCATGTGATTTTTGAATATGTTTCAGGACAATTTTGTAAAATAACCTAGGCTGTAGATCATACATGTTTGTTTGGAAAATCTGTCAGATCTCAGTCAAGACAGCATGGAACAATGAATTTTCTTCTTCCAAAAAAAGCCCAAACAACCCTGGTACCTCTGTTAGGGATCTCTGATTATCAGCTGAAACCATCATGTCTTTGCTAGGAAGGTCATAAAAGTCCTTTTCTTGGAGGCTTTTTCCAACAACCTGAGTGCTTCCACAAATGAATACTGATTTACTTTTTTTTTTCCTTACCAAATCATTATTAAATCAATGAGATATTTAATTACTGTGCACTGAAGCCCTTTGCCCTTGCCTTAAAGCAACTTACTGAGGTATGGGGTGATTCTTATTTCATGGAAAATGCCTTTACCARTCTCATTTCTATTGCAGAAGCCTTTCACTGCAGGTTCAAATTCCATGCATTATAGTACAAAAATTKTAGAAATACCACATGAATGAAACATCTGTCAGGATTTATCAAAGTTTTCCTGGTCTAGCTAATATTAAAGCTTCAGAGGGCCAGTAGATTATTAAGAGAGRACAGTGCTGTTTTCCTCATAGTAACTACTTCAGTGCATTAGGTGTTAATCATCAGACTCCTAAATGTTGTTTTTAAATTTCTGTTTAAAGGATGTGTGCTTAGAGAAGAGCTTTGTGTTGTGTTTCTATAACTGTTTGTTCATTTGTATGTGGAGCTTACAGTTTTGTATTTGAATTTCAGGATCTGAGAATCAAGATTTCCTAAAGCAGTGTTGGCTGTATCTTCCTAACCTAATGTATCAGTGCTGTGATAACTGAATTGTGTGCTTAAATTAGCTGTTCTAAAACAAGGAAAAAAAGCCATGTACAATCTGACAGGGCTCATACTGCTATTCCTGAAGTGTGATAAAAGGAGAAATTATACTAACCTGTTTTTAATAGTTCAGTCTAGCTACTTTATGTTTCTACTCAGAAGCCAATGAATAAATCATAAGTGTTACATATGTGTTAATCTACCCAGGTCCTCAAGGAAGAATGAGTAGAGCAGGTGTTATTTTTATAGCTGAATCTCATAATTTGAGTTCTTTCCATTTAGCTAAGTGTCCAAATGTGTCTTTTTAGATACAGTGCAGGATTTAGACTTGTAATAAGCACATTGATACAATACATAAAGCTTCTACTTTTTCTGAAGCTCTAATTTAGCTTTTAAACTAGTTTAAAATTAACTTGTACCATGATCCCTCTGGAGAAAGCATATGTCTTAAAATGTTCTGCAATGCCTAGTTAAATTGTCAAGTTGAAGCTGTGAGTTATTCTCTCAGAACAAGTATTAAATAAAAATGTTAAGATCTCCCATCTAAGGCTGTGGCTTCACTGAATTCTCAAGATCTTTGTTCACTGAGTTGAATCTTTAATTGTTAAAGTATTGACCTCAGAGATATTAAGGGAAGTCTCAGTTATTCTCCACTAAGTCATGGACAAATTTATATATATAGAGCACATGTTGTTTCACATTAGGAAATGTTTGTATTGGTCATTTCTTTCACATAAAAAGTAAAGATTTTGGCGTTTTGGCTAGGCTTTTCTTGTTTCAGGATTTAGATGGTGAGCTATTTATGAGGGAAAATGAAATCTGTGAGTGCCACATATGGTAAGTAAATTTGCTGTTTTATTTAGATGATTTATGTAAAAATATTGTTATTAATATTTTGGTTGGTATTTCATTTATCAGAAGTGAAAGTTGTTGTAAATTCCATATGAAAAGTCACTTTCTAGCTGTGTCTGTCCACTGATAGATACTCCTGGTTTTTGGAAGTACATTCAAGGTTTTAAAGGAACTATCAGTAATTCTTCATGGTAGAGATAAAATCCTCCTGTATGTTTGAACAAAAAATAATAGGTTTTGAAACAACTATGTCAAACTAAAAATTTTTATCAAGTCAAAAGAAGGAAGCAATCTATTATCACAGTGATGAAGTGGCCTGACTTAGAGAGACACTAGAGAGATTTCTGTTTCAGTTTGGCAGCTGGTGGCATTATGGTCATAATTCTATTATTAGTCAAAGAAAGGCTGGTAGCTATAAATAAAATCTAATTTGGTAGGAAATATTTTACTGAAGTACAAATGTTCTTTTGATTTTTTTTTATTTGGTATTTCTCTGCTCAATTGTATATATCATTTAAATATAATCAGTAATTCTTCATTCTGCAGGAACTCTTTGTGTAATCAAAATGAAATATTGTCATGATTGCTTTTGAAAGATGAGAATTTAGAACTAGGAAGGAGGGAAAAGGCTGTAACGTTTCCTGTGGCTTCTGTATTGAATATTGAATATTCAATATTCTAATATTCAAACAGGTAGCATGAGAATTTGTTGATGAGTGATGCCCTAATTGGGTAAAGTAAGGACTTTATGCCCAGTTAGGTAGTGACTGTTTATCACTTTATCAGCAGAGGGAGATGTAGCAGATTTCAGAGGGTTGGTACTGCACTCTGAATATCTGTAGAAGATATTTCTGTGCTGRGCCCATGAGCTGGTAGCCCCAGGAAGAACTTCAGTGCTGATCAGGTTCTGTCTGAGCCTCTTGCAGTGCAACACCATCAAATCAGCTTTGCTGTGCTCCTGGTTCAGGGGCTGGGGGAAGCTGGCACCATCAGCTCTGCTGTCAGTGATGGGAAGGATCTCACTGTGATCTTCCCTTTGCCTTTCTGTCTCAGGCTGTGCACACAACAAAGTCTCCTCATATCCTGGCCTTCTCCTATTTATTAAGGACAGATGTTCACATTGCTGGAGGTCCTAGATTTTTTCTAATGAGCTGTGGGAAAAGTCCCATTAATCTCGCAAACCTTTATGTAGTTCTGCTTCCATTCCTCAGAGTGGTGACTGTTTCTGTGCCCTTCAGTGACCATGGAACCCTTGGCTGCTTCTTGGCTGTTCACTTTGATTGAGTCACTGTTCTGAGAGCCTCGTGGCTTTTAGGCATCCAAACACATGGAGGATAATTCAACGGGTGTGAAAAACAAAGCTTGTTGAAAATRCACTGTTAGTTGTTTCTCTCTGTGTCTGAGTTGGCCCCTGATGAGAGCTCTGGGGTTATGAAGCCTCCTTCCACACAGAGGCTCTGAACTTCTTAGGTACCACCTAAGAAGGTTTTTGCATCAGCTCTGGCCTCTGTCATGTGRATCAGTCCTTGCAGCTTTTGCTCAGGTGCTCTAAAGGTGTTTGGGAGCTGGATTAGGAAAAGAGGATGAGACTCCTCTATTCTCATTTTGTCTCTGATTTATATCTATGCTTTGGTTATAACTATATTTTGCTGCAGCCATTTATAAAAGCTATATATCCACTCTGATTTTTGCACTTTATAATTTGATGGGGAATTAGAGTGTAATGAGATGTAATTTTTTTTAAGYCATTGAAAGACCTATCTCTGTCTTTTTGACACCAAAGTTAAAAAAGTAAAAAAATTTCCCACGTTAACAATGGTATCCCTTTGAGTACTAAATCATCAGATGTTGCTGCTCTCTTGGTGATTGTAGGATGTGATTTTCATTATTCCACGATATACCTTGACAATTTACAGGTTCCCATGGTAAAGTCCAGAGGAAACTGGGACCTTAATGTTCTGTCTGCCTGATGAATGCTGAGATTCACAGAAGTTCACTAGCACAAGGTTTTGCAACCAAGACTTGGTTTGTGGGTCATGGAGGGTTGATTTATTCTTCTTTTTACTCTGAGGGGAAAAAGGTCAATTTTTAGCCAGTTTGTCCATAGGTTTCTGTAGGACAGTTTTTCACATCTGCCTCAGAGTTTGTGTAATGTTCATAGAAGCAGAAATCTCATCTTTWTTTAGATACCAAGTMATTTTGGCTRTTTRAAAAGAGATGTTTTCAMTATTGTCTGTGTTTATTTGATTTAYTAAYAGATATAATTATGAATGTTTGCTTGCTTTAGTTTTTTAGTCCAACGTGAGATTCTAAAGATGTATACTTCTTTGAGAGACTGAAAAGATAGCAATGACTATTACAGTGTTAAGAACTTTATCCATCTTAATAACTTAAAGAAATACAAAGTAGTGGGAAATATCAAATAAAACTCTAAATCCAAGTGGAAACATAAGTTCCATCTTCAATAGTTTCTTCTTTATAGAATTTAATTCTGAACTGTAGCAGATATGCATTTTGCCTTGAAGGTAAATAAAAAAATATTATATAATTATTTAGGTTAGAAAGAGAGACTTAAGGTCACAGAGTCCAAATATTAACACTGCTAAGTCCACCACTAAACCATGTCCCAAGCACCTCATCTACTCATCTTCTAAATACCTCCAGGGATGGTGACTCAACCAGACTGCTCTAGTCCTTCCCAACCCTTTTGGTGTAGAAAYTTTTCCCAATATAATCCTGYATTCCTTATTTTCTTGCTCCTGTGTTCCCCAGTTTATAAAAGAGGTGCAGGARTTCTTGCATGATTTTGCCTGTTTAACTGAGAGTTTATATTTTCTTTATATGCATTTAAATTATTATCAGAAGAATAGCAGATCAATACCATGCTCAGTAGAGMAGGCTTATGACTTCATTAATATTTATAGGTTAATACTGTGCTCAATAAGAAATGCTTTCATAATTGGACTGTAGGAAGATTAAGTAACTAAGTATGAAAGGTTAATTTTAGAAAGTGACTGTCAAGCTAAAGGAACAGTGTTGTCAGCTGTGGTGCTCGCCATTCTGTTCAAAATCATGTGAAACAACTGTTGCAGGACTATTTTGGGGGAAGGGAAGAGGCCTTTTCCAGGGTTCAGTTYAGGTGAGAACAAGTAAGTATACTGTATATAAATTCTTACACATGTGATATCTTGGCAACCAGGAGGAGTTAAAAAGATAATTTTAGGTAATCTTCTTTAGGTAATCTCATAAACACAATAAAAGTACCTTTTATTCTTAAAACATTTTTGCTCATATTTCCTTACATAAAGAATACTTACAGTCACAGACAACTGCCTAAGTGTTAAAAACATTTTTCTCCTGAAGCATTGTTTACCCAGGGGAGAGAGYAGGAGAGCAAACATCACCTGACAGGACAAAGGRTCCAGAAACACACTGYAGGGAGATGTTTTGGATGCTTTGGTGGGGAGAGTAGAAGATGACCTCTACAGATTAARGGAACAGTGCTTTCCATCTTGTTTSYCCAGTTCTCTCTAGCTTGCTTGACTGTCCTTCACAGCACTGATGTAGGGCAGTAGGAGTTCAGCAGGATAAAATTATCAGCACTTATGAGGGGTTAAAATCTACTGGAAACATGTCTCTTCAGTTTTGTCATAATTGATGAGACAAGTCTGTGTTTCTCTGGCTGTAATTTGCGGAGAATAAAAAACTCAAAACTGTTTCAGAATGACCTGCTCACACTCAATATGCAGCTGTAATTGGAACAAGTAAATTACATTTCAAATCCCCCAAGAATTTTTCTTTCAAGGATATATGTAGCTTCAGGTATGGAGAGTCATTATAAGACAAACAGGGAGTGCACTGTGATTACCAGATAAATCCTTTATAGTACCTAAGTTCTGCAGTATTTTTATTATTTGACTTATGGTAGTCAGATAATAAAACTACCTTTGAGGAAGGTGGTTTGAAGGGAAGTTCACATTACATGGTCCAGCCTCCCACATGTAGTGTGCTGCTRTGTGCAGAAGCATTTTGTGTAAAGATGGGGACAAAAAAAGACATTGAGTCTTTCTCTTGTTGTCTGTCACTGCGTTCTCTCCCCCATCTGTCACCCACACGTTTTCTGAGGTTCCTTTTACAGCTCATGGCTTCCCTACATTCCTGAAATGTCCCTTCCTAGACCTGTCTTCAGGTGAACTCTGGTCTCCCCTGTTTTGTGCCCAATTTTCTGAACAGTGCTTTTGTACTCTTTTGTTTTTTGCCTGGTTTTCATCTTCCTTTTTCTTTTTAAATTCTAGTTCATCAAAAAGCTTCTTCCTAAGCCAAGTGGACATACTGCTGGAACTCTTAGCCTTTCCACAGGGCCTTCCTCCTGCTCGAATTCTCAAAAATCTTTTTGTTTTCCCTGTGCCTGTTCTTCTGGGATTTTACCCAGCTGTTCCCTTGAGTAAACCTCCATCTGCAGTTCTAAAATTCCTCCTCACCCTGCTGCCCTAACTTTCCAGCTTTTTTCCAAGTCCTCAAGCCAGTCATCTTGAGGTCAGGCCACTGGACAAAGATCACCAACCAATTTATCCCTATTTGTGAGTGGCAGCTTACACAGCATTGCTGCTACTGAGCCCCTTCAGTGTTTGTGTTAGGAAATTGTCACCAGTGCAGTGCCACAACCTGCACTGCCAGTAGTGCTGTGTTGTTCTTTCTGGGTGGTAAAAACCCCTTCATTTACGTGGTCAGGAAGTCTGTAGGACGTCCCTACCCACAGCAGTGAAAAGTGTTTCTCTCTTGCTCATGGCCTTGGTCTCTGTTTCCTATGGAAAACACCAGACAACCCCAAAGCAGTGGATTTAGTGAGCCTGTGTGCAAATAAGTTCTCTCTGGTCCAGGTTAGGTGCGTTCTGCCTCTCCCCTGTGGTGGTTCCTGTCCTCAGACAAAATGCTGTGATTTAAGAAACCAAGTCCTTGCTGGTGACACCACCTCTGAACACTGCAGATGGCTCATGAATGTATTTGCTGTATTTACTTGTGTCCCTGCTTTGGTAAGGGTTTGTTAAATGTGAAACAGCATGAGGAGATCAAAGGTTTGGCTGCATGGTACAGGACTGTGACCTGCAGGGAGAGCTGAGTCCTGCAGGAGSAGAAAGCCATTTTAGTCTGCTTTGGCTCTGTTTTCCTTTTCCATCCTTGTGCTGTTTTGAGCAGGCTGCTCTGTACTGCTTGCAGTTCCTAAACTAGTTTATTTGCAGATCATATTCCTTCAATCTGATCTTCTGCRTAGCAGAGATCAGTTTATCTGTATACATCTCATCTCCTRTCTGATTTCCTTCTCAGAGTTTGGYYTGTGGAACCAATCTCAGGCTCTTATGGTCTGTTTTACTGTTATGATTATCATCTGGCTGTGTTTTCCAGGAATTTACTAGTTTTCYCTTAGGTCTGCTGRCAGGTTGGAGCTGCCAGGCTGTAGCATAGAGACTGCATGTTGAACTGTCAGAACTGGACATACTGACTCCCATTTAAGAGCTTTACTCAGCAAAAGTGAATGGACTGGACTGGACTGGACTATCATTCTAATGAGTTTAAAGGATAATTTAATGGATAATTTACAGAGCTGCTTTTGTGTGGTGCCTATCACACAAGGCTCTGGTCTGTCACTAGTAAAGTACCAGTGCTARAAGTCACCATTATACAGGATAGGCTTCAGGTATTTCAGCTTTTCTTTACTTATGGAGTTCTCAATTTTCTAGAAGATTTTAGAACCTCCTCTGTGTAAGACCACATAGGTTTTAGAACTCAAGGCTGCCTTTTGGGTTGAGATTTAAAGATGTTTCCCTGAAAATGAATTGAAAGTTCAGTCTGCTTCTTTAAATATTTTATAACAACACGCAGTCCTGTAAGTTTACTTGATTTTGTGGCAATATGTACGTTCAGCCTGCCCTGTTGCAAAGATTAAAAAACCTGTACAAATAAGATGATGTTCAAATTATCCTTATCTGACTGAAACCTTTTCCCTCACAGATGGGAAAAGATCATAAATTCTTCTGTTGAAGTGGCTTGCATAATTTTTTATTGTCTGTATGAAAAGCTTTTTGGAAGTATTTGGAAAGCAATAAATTAACTTGTAATACATAAAGGACTAGCAGCCAATCTTATCATGACCTTGAGGATGAAGGTAGCAAAATGGTATCTTAAAATTAAAGAATTTTTATTTATTTATATGAAAATAAAGAGGTTTGCACAATTTCTGAATGAAAGAAGTTGACATAGAACTTTAAAGATGTGAGATGATATTTTAGCAGACAGACTTGGTTTCAAGGARTAGCCAATGAGACAAGGTCAGCCACAGCTCCTTAAAATGACCAGAAAACCCCCAATGAAATGTTTAAATCAGTGTGGATGGGGGAAGAGTTTTAGTTTTGGAAAATGGAACTGAATGTCCTGATAGAGCATAAAGTAGGAAAAATGAGGGACTCTCTATCAAGTGGCTTCAGTAGAACTGGGTGCCTAAGCTGAAACAGAGATGAGTCTAAACATAACTGATATAAAACAACAATAAAAGTATTTTGTAATTGGAAAGTGAACGATGGATGGTTTGTTTCTTTGAGTAACTGGGGATGGAAAATCAACTTGTTGAAAGATTGACTGGAAGAGCAGTGTAAAGACACTGGAAGCTGAAGGGACACATGAATCTGATACCCTGCCCAATTTAATTTGCTCAGCCAGGAATTGTGTGTTGTGTTCAGGAGGTCAGGCTCTGTCACCTGGGGGCTTGGTTATCTTGGAATCTCTGAAACTCATCAGTCTGGATCTTTCTTCCACTGATTTTTACAGAATCAGAAGAATTACGGTTAGCCATGGTTAGCCACATTCTCCAGTGTCTTGTGCCCTTTTAGGAAGCACTTTCCCTGTGTATACCCATCACTGACATTAGATACATCTAGTCCAACTAGTTTTCAGGGTCCTCTTGCCCAAGATTTTAAAAGCTGTAATCAGACTTCTTATTTTTATTTTTCTGAGTGCTTAGTTTTGAATCTTCAGAAAAAAACCAAAACCAAATGTGAGTGTTGCTGTGAATGAGCTGCAATGCCTGGCTGAAAACACTGAATTCAGAGCTCAGGCAAATGCTGACTAGTWTCTATATTGCTTATTAGAAAGCCTGATGTTTTCAGAAGCTTAAAAACACAAAACTAAGATGAGCAAGGCAGTATTACATAGAAAGCTCCAATTAAAAGGAAATATTGGTTGTTCATAGATCTCTTTTTTGCTTTGTAAGGGGTCATGCAAGGTGTGTTTTCTGAGGGCATAATAGACCACTCTGTCTTTCAGCAGTGAAGTTTTTGCCAATTGCCCCATCTGTAACCTTCCTTTTATTATGGAAAATTAATTAGAAGGTTCTGGAGGAAATGGGGACTAACTGGGGTCTTTATTTTTTTATGGCCTATTTAGCTTTGAAAGCACAAATTAAAGTTTTTTTTTTTTTAATATTTATAATGAAATCTGTCCTCTCATTCTCCTGATTTGGTGATTACAAAACAAAAGCCCAGACTGCAGGGCTTCAGCCTGTATAATGAAACAGACAGCAGCTATGTCCCTACTGTGCCAGCTGAAAAGAAGCATGAAGAATTTAACCAAGGCAACATGAGGCACACTGAGTTACAAAAAGCCTTTTTAAAACAAAAATGTTGGTGTGCAACATGTTTGAAAGCTGGGAGCAATATAAAATGGAGAGAGRTAATATTACAGGATCTGGCTTCACCTACAGTGTGGAGATGTAGTCAGAAAAGCAAAATAATCTAATGTAATTCAGGTTAATCTTGCAAGGACTACAGCTTTTAAATATTCTGAAGTTATTTTAAGTAACTGAAATTGCATTAATATTCATTCTTTTAGTTCAGATGTAGTTGTCTCTGTTTGAAGAAGTTCACATAACCATTGCCAGCAGAGTTTCAGCCTTGGTGCCCTGCACAGGTAGGAAGTCAGTGTGCCTGTTTCCATGTGACAGGGCACCTCCCTCCCAGCCTGAGTCCCTGCTGGGAGGTGGCACATCACAGATTGATAACCACAGAGCAGATGGAGCACAGGATGCCTGGGCAGTTATTTTATGAGRCAGTCAGAAATTATGACTTTATAATCTTCCCTCTTGCTGTTYTGGAGAGAAGCCATGCTCACTGCTTTTACTGTAAGCATTAGCACAGCAATTTGTGCCATCAGCTGTAAGGAGTGGTGCTGGGGGAGAGGGGCTGAGTAGTGAGATTGCTAAGGACAATCTGAACCTGAGCTTRCTGATTGGAAATAAATGTTGATTATTCAGCCTGAGCCTTGACAYAGGAGTCTCTCTAATGGTGAGTCGAGGCTGATGAGAATGGAACCATTCCCTSCTCTGTATTTATTTGACCAACACTGGCAGAAAAACTGAAACAGGAGGCCCACGTGTTTCAYRTGCTCTTGTTCTTTGCAGAGGTCAYRRACAGRGAGAAATAAAGGAAATGAGGGCTTTTCTGCAGGAATATTTTATTGCTGTTACTCAGTTTTAAATTAACTTACTCAGTTTCAGCCCTCAGGAGTCAAATTRMGAAGTGATTAATTTTATTCCAATTSTGACATTTTTATACTTGTAGAACCAAGCTGCAGTGTTTGCACTGGGTCAAATTCATATTATTTTTTTCTTTATCAGTGTGAGCTTTTATTTTAAAATCTTTTTTAGCAAATTGAATCTCTGGAATTGTAATTCATGTCCTTTACATCTCCATCATCTTTTCTTTTCCCAGTGAGTCTGGTTTTCTTCAGCCATTTCTCTCCTTCCTCTTGCAGCTCCCCACAGCYCTTCCTGCTGAAAAGATGGTTAAAAAAGGTTAGAGTCAATACTAARTGTCTACACAGTACCTGGTACAGAGGGGAGATTATGGAAAGTATTTGTTAATGAACTTCAGTTCTGATAAATGGTTAAAAAAAAAACATCCCTGAAAGTTGTACCTGTATATAAACAATCCCAGTGAAATGGTGTAAGTTTTGCAGATACCATTAAAAAAAAATAAGGTGAAGGTAGTAGCCTGTTGTCTTGCATAACAAAACAGAGCTCTTTGTCATTTTGTTTCCTCTCTGTAGTAGCAGAGAAGATTCTCATCTTCAGGAATATCTTCCTGCCCTGTTCACTGCTATTTTTACCACTCTTTTTCTATGCTGGATGTGGGTTCACCTCAGACAGCAGACTCCAATTAAAGCTTTTTGCAGGAGTTTGCACCTATCCAYTGCCATTCTGCCTACCTCAACCTATGGGGGGAATGATTCTGGGAAATGGCTTGGCCTGAGAGCAGGTTACATTGAACAGGCTGCCCAGGATTAAAGCGGTACAGGTTGCCTGTGGATTAGAACAGTTCAGATTCCCTTAGCTGATATGACTGGATCTATGGCTATGTCTCCAGAGGTTTGTGCAGTTCACATGCCTTGTCACTCTGCTTATCCTTTCAGGCTCTGGCTTTTCTGCTGTGGGTGAGGTGAGAGATGCCCACTCTTCAGATGCTTTGTGTGTGATGTACAAGCTGGCTCAGCCAACAGCTGGTCTGAGCTTGTGAATTTTCCACATTACATAACAGTTGTCAGCTCTCAAATACTGTTGGTATTCAGCAGTCAGGTCCAGATCTGGATGTCAATGCCTCCATTTTTCTTTATGAATACTTGTGCTACTTTTCTTTGATTTATAGCTGTTTTGATTTTTCACTTGTATTCCTGCCTCCTTTATTATTTTTCAATTTTTATAATTAATTCAAAATAGAGTGTACTGCAAGACAGTAAGTTTTCAAAGTAGAGATATTCCTTTGTCAAGTTTTTCTGTTCTAAAGTTTTACAGGCCTGTGTTTTCAGACTTTATTTGATGGTTGTTGTCTGAAACTATTCAGGGTTTGGTTTCAAATAGCACAGCAGGTAATTTCTCTGTTGGAAGAGGTGTCATGTTGGCCTTTTGTATGTGCTAAAATACAAGAATTGAAAACATATTTATATTTCTTTACTGTATTAGGAGAAAGTTTCTTAATGTGGAATACCTTCAAAGATTAATCACCCAGTAAATTTTCTGTATTGTTTTGATACATTGCATTGATCAAAATCCAGCATTAGTATTCAGTGTGACATTTTTYCTGGATACTGAGCCTGTTCATTTGAATTCTTTGGTCTTTCTGTTTTTATCATTACTTTTCTATGTCTTTTATTATGACTTTTGAATATAACTTGTTTTGGTTAATGCTAATGTTATTTATGCTTCAGAAAACGTAAGTTCAAACATCAATCTGAGCAAGCCTTTGGGTAGTGCTATGGCAAAAAGAGAAAAATAATAACAATCAAGTAAGTAAAAAGACCAACCAGAGCTTCGGGACTAATTTTAAAAGCAGTGAAGATTTTTATTTTTTAATTGAAAGCAAATTCTATATGGATTTACCTGGAAAGTAAAGTTCCTTTTATATCTAGAGATTACTTATTCACTGATTTACTGATAACTGATTCAGTCTTGTTTAAAACAGGATCTTTTTGATTAATTGCAAGTAACATTGAATCCATTCTTCACTACAATTTTGTTGTCACTGGGGAACCAAACCTGCTTTCTGTTAGGTACAGCACTTTCCTTAGTGGGCTGTCAAGATCCTTGCARCTAYTGAAAACTTAGTTTTCTGGYCATCTGTGTATAAGGAAAGGYWTTAACTTCTTGGKTTTTACTTGTTGCCTATTTTRTGTACAATAAATTGTGTTCTGAGTTTGAGAGGTGTCTTAGGGCAGGAGTTCAAAGCCAGAGAAAGCAGAATTTTACAGTGCTCTCTACTGAAGCATAATGGGGGTTTTCCTCCYATAATTAATTCATTAACCTAGTATGGACAATGAAGGTCTTGTGTTTATTTTATCTAAGCTATTACCAATGTGTGTGTGTGTATGCTTTGACCTKACCTCTGTGGAAGGAAGGAAGGTGTTGGAAGGGGTATAATCATGCCTTGAGCTCCTGGGTCCTGCTGAGCTAAGAATACAGATGGAGCTGAGGTAAAGAGACAGTGCTRGTAAATAAAAGGGACCAGGGTTTCTGCTTTGGCTCTAAAGCCAAGAAACATAAAAATTTGCATCTTAATGGCTAAACTTTTTTTTCCTCTCCAGAGCAAAGTTGCATGATCCATCTGAACTACCCCCTGGTATGGTCCTTGGCCTGTGCTGTCCTCAATCCGTTCCCAGACACTGTAGGAGAGCTCTAGCTGACACAGACAAAAGCAGTTCAGGGAGCTGTTGTAACASCTTAATGGGACATAAATTGCATGCCAGCACCCAGCCCCATGCTCTGTCTCAAGCYTAGCAGTGTAGACAAAGCCACAGTGTCTCCACAGTGCCAGCTTGGCTTGACCCCACACTTTGCTCACTTGATGTGATAATTTAGCTCCTGCACTTCCTTTTGAAGTAGTTCCCTTGCAGGGAAAACCCAGGCACAAGAGGTGTAGTGTATTCAGGATCTGCTCTGGGCAGTATAGATGTGAACTGTGCCAAGCTTGGCTGTGCTTGAGCYCTGCCCCAGCAGCATTTGCATCTCTGTATGCCCTAATCTGACCTACTTCTATGCATGTGCCTTTGGCATCATGCTCTGATTCTGGGGGTGTGCAACACAGCTTTCACATAATTTTAATCACTTTGAACTGAAAAAAAACAAACCAGACTCAGCAGAACAACTTGAGACACCATATAGAGCCCAGAAGAGTTACAAGCCAGGTTGTTACGCAATGTGGACATGAAATGAGCTGATCTGAAAGGTGCTTGTTCACAGCAGTGAAGTGGAGGGGAACCAGTCAGCTTTAATTGGAGYAGGGCACTAGACTGTCTCCATTTCTGGCCCACAGGCTCAATAGAAGGATGCTCCTGGTCATATCATGCTTCTGTATGAGGCARGCTGTTCTTGTTAGTAGCCAGCAGCTGTTGCAAATGCTGCCATTTCTTACCAAAGGTTGCAACATGCTGATATTTAGACTTAAAAGCCCTAACTGATCTTGCATTTTAAAAGCACTACATTAAACTCTGATATACTCTAATTAGAAAGCATTTCATTTCAAAAGAAATGCAACSCCAGATTTYCTATTTTCTGATTAAAATATATGTAARTTGGGCTATAACTGTTCATGCAGAAAGTRTCCCTATACACTATTCAAAATGTCCTGATGCACAACACTTTGTGGAACATTCCTGCCACAGAGACATCCATAGTTTTCATATGCTCAAGAACAAATGGATACATTCATGGAAGACAGATCTGGGAGAGACTGACAAATCCAAAAGCAGTGTTCTGATGTAGTCTCTGACCTACAAATTGCTGGACCCCAGGAAAGGCTTTTCTATGCTGTCCCTGTTCTTTATATTCCTACTGAGACTGCTGTTCCTGTCAGGATWTTGAGATATAGGGATCTTTGAGCATGTACTGCTGATTTGATGCTTTTATTTGCAGTTCCCAATAATATTTGCTTTTGCAAGTGTTGAATATTCTCTCTTCTTCATGCTCAAATATATTCAGTCTCATTTTCATAAATGGAACAACAGCTGTAAATGAAAAGTATTTTCTAAATCTGCATTTGTTGACATTGTCTTTATAGAGCTGGAAACTTTGTCATTCCAAGCAGTTTTATGTGAGAGAATGGTGGTGCATAAATGTTGCTGCTGAGCATACAAATATTGTACCCTGGTCCCTTAGGGCTGATCTTTTGAAAGACACAAACAAAAGATGACTGTGGAATGAGAATGTAACCTATACAGTGCACATTAAATAACTGGCACATATTGGTTGTATTCAAGTGGTGGTAKAGGTATTTTCTTCTTTTTGCATGTTTTTTACATGAACTGTAAGGAAAGGAGATTTTATAATGTTAATTGATATGTTTAATATATTGACTGTTTAAAACAGAGGGTGTGTGTCCAGAGCTGGGTAAGTGAGGAAGGAGGTAGGAGAGGAATGGGCCAGCACAAGCAGCCAGAGGAATTTCCATGAGGAACAGAAAGGACATCCCATGGCTTTCACCATCCTTGTGCTAGCTTTCTACATGATACCAATTGTAGCACCAGGAATTCTGGCTTCTAACTGTGGTTGCTGATTTTTGATTTTTTTTTTCAGAACATCAGTTTTGACTACAAGAAAACTGAGAACTGTGGCAAAACTTTGATTTGTGCTGCATCATAAATATGATGAAGAACACCTTGTGCCTTATACTGAGCATGTTGTAACTTTAGAAGGAAATGGCATTTGAGCTACACTTGCTGATTTAAGTATGAACTACTTTGTCAGCCCCTTACCTTTCTGTTACTGAAATTTTATGAACATAAGATACTGATTTTCTGCTGAAATTATTTTCTGCTTACATTTTCGAGGTTTACTGGCATACCACCTTACCCTGTGGTAATACTGTGGTGATGTGAATTACTGGTTTTGTGTTTTTGAACCTTTGCTGAACACCTTTTCCTTTCTTTGTATAGTGGTTATTTGCTGAATGCACAATTGTGCTAAACTCATCCTTTCATATTGCCTATTGATTTTCAAGTGATGCTTCTGCTCTTTTCCCCCCAGTTTTTGTGACCTAATTGTATCTCTTGAGTATTGCTATGGTAATAACTTCTATTTCCTTTATCTGCTGTGTATATTAATTTTAGTCTGTACTGATTTTAGCTCTAACAAAAAGAACTAGAACAGAAGCACTGACCTATTTGTATTGTGTTAGATAATATGCATTTTTAGTAGAAAGCAAGGTGCATCTTCAAARTGGGTCATGTCCTGTAATCCTGACTAAAGTTTATGTGAAGTTCAGTGTATTTTTAAAAATGAGAAGCAAAGGCCTCACCAACATGACATGGAAGTGAGAAATACACCTATAACTGCACTGTCAATTTTAAAATKGCATAAAAGTATTTTTAGTCATGACAGTTAAATGAGGTTCTGTTCTTTCTTCTTTCTCCCTATGACAGCATTCCCAAGTAATATTACTATAGCTGTTATTTAGTTGATGTGACATGAAAGCCAGCTCCCAAATCTGTGCATGTAGTAAATACTCAGATTTTTCTATAATAGGTGCAGTTATGTAAAGTGCAATTTTATATACATAGCTTAAATTCCACTTCAAGATAACATTCCATTTAGTTTAATATTGATGGTGCTGTTCTAATGAATTCTCCATAATCTTCCAAGAGTTTAGCTGATTTGAAGCAAATGATTTACAGATAAAATAGTGAGTTCTAAATATACTGAGTTAATTAAAGATGCTATATAAATAGTATTGGTACAGTCAGTGTCCTGTCTGTCCTTGCAATATTAATTTATGTTTTATCTTTTTYTAATATTAGATTCTGCATATTTTCTCCCTTCAAAATGTCTTCATGCAAAGTGTTTTACTGAGATTAATAATTGCAGAGGCTGCTCACAAGGCTGTGGGTCTTCAGACTTACTGTGAAACCTAGAGGCAATGACTTTCTTAAACTATGGTGCTTGCTTTAAGAAGGGAACATAACTTTAGTTCTTCTGTTTAGCTGTTAACATTTTATAGCTGTGCAACCATGTCATGCTTTGCTCTGGCTTCTTTTTAATTCTTGAATTTCCCAGGGRGAACTCTAAATCCCTGTTCAAATGTGTTATTGAGTTAGTTATAAAATCTAAATTYATCTTCATCCTTGCAGTGAACACTAGAATACCTAAGTACTCTTACAAAGAAAGAGGTTTCCATTGTTCATTCTAAATTGTCTCTGGAAACTAGTAGATACATTCATCTGTTCCTTCTGCAACTTTTAACAGACTTTAAAATATATTTTATTTTTTAATTTTGTCATAATGATATACATATATTTCTATATTTCTACAAATGATATTATTATACATTTTCTTTAATATACATATTTCTCTAATCACTAGTATCTGGAAATGTATTTGAAAGCTGGGAAATCTCTATTTCAGAGAGCATCTGTTCATGTGCTGAAGCTCAGCTGCTTCTTCAGATAGCTTAATGTCTCCATGGCAAATGATACAGATGAGACCTTGTATTTCATGCTTGTGTTGTCTATTTTTAGCATTATTTTTAAGACTTCATCCCTGTAAGTCTCTGTAGAAATAAAGTGCAACTCTACTAGAATTTATTTTGTCTCTCCCCATAAGTTGTGATACAGTGCCTAAAAGAATCAAAGAATCACAGAATTAACTGGGTTTGAAAAGACCTTTGAGATCATCAAGTTCAACCCATGACCTAACTCCACCTTGTCACCTAGACTATGGCACTRAGTGACACATCCAGGCTTTTCTTAAACAAAAAAGATCTTGGAAAAAGTTTCTCATTWATGTACCAGATACTCTCTTTTAGCATGTGTAGCATAGTCAAATTGTGCAYAGTTTGTGTTTCAGGGTTTACTGCAGTTTTTGTTTGTTGCTTTTTTTACAGGGAGTAAAATTGCAAATTTGACACTTTATGATGTAAAAGAGTTTTCAAAATGATGCTGTCAAAAGAAGAAGCTATGCAACTTTTGTAGTTTTATTCCATCTTTTTTTCTCTCCTAGGGCTGGGCATGGGCTCAGAAAAGCACTTGAATTTTAGAAATGTGGGGTTAGTGCCAAGGGTGCTGAAGTAGATGCTTGTTTGTACAAGAACAAAGCAAGATGGGCTCCAATCTTGGAGTCCACGCAAAAGTTCCTATAAAATCGTCCTGCTTCAAGAGGGAGTCCTTTGTGAAATCTGTGAAGGTCCTTGGAAAATTAGTACAGGGATCAGACCATGKTGTGGAGCCTTGATTTATTTATGATTGTGCTGCTTTGTTGTGATCAAGAAAGGATAAAAGCCTGGATAAAGAATCTGGTGTAAAAAGTAGGACAAAGGACTCATCAGCTTYGTATAATTACAGTTGCTTTGTTATAGTACACTTTGAAAATACTTTTATATTTAGAATATTTAATTCTTACTAAAAAATTCAAATCAAAATTTTAAAAATTCTTTTTTTGACAAACCAAATAATTAGGGCTATTTCCCATAAACGAGAGTGTTTAGTTCTCATACTAATTAGTTGTGTGTTTGATTACAGTTCAAATGTTCACAACACTGAGATGTAGAAGCTTTTCTGAAAGTCTTATTTGACAGGAAATACTCCTGTTTGAATATTACTTCATTACTTGTAACTTTTAAACTGTTATGAAGAGTCTGCAGAACTTGACAGAAGCCTACCAAGCAACACAGAGACCAGTGACAGCACTTTGGGTGAAGAAATTCTCCTAGGGACCCTTCAAAGCCAAGGCTTTTAAAGAAGTTGTCTTAGAGCTGTTGCTCCCATGTGCTTCACACCAGTGAGGGGTTTCGTGCTGTTTCCCCTTATCAGTTGTGAAGAGGTTAAATAGTGTGTCCTGAATGAAAACCYAATTTGCACATTATTTTCAATTGGGCAGTATTTCCCCTTTCTGTTCTGTASATGGGCTCTTGAAAGCTGTTTCCTTTGATAAGGCTCCCACCACAACAAAAGAAAATCCTGCTAAGAAGAAAATTGATTGGCCTGTGAGTGGTGCTCTCTTTGGCAGGTGTCAGTGACAAGCTGCTGGATATGGAGAGGAGTAGAGAAAATGCAACATTTTATGAGAAATAAGGTGATATGAGGAAAAAAAATAGCTGACAAAAATGTAGCAATTTCAGAATGTTTTAATATGTAGCAGTATAAAACTTTGAACACCTACATGCCAGGCAACATAAAAGTGTGCCAAAAGGCACAGGATATTCTGTGTATCAGTCATTATCTTCAAAATCCACTGCATGAAGATTACAGGCTGCATGTGCAGCTTTGCATCCTCATGCATAGCTTTCAGTGATGTAAAAAAAACCCTGGAAATAACTGTAGATGCACTTTGCCATTAAAAGGCAGATTAATTGCATTMATTTTCTAAATTATACCAAAGTGTGGCAGTTGGCTGCTAATTATGAATAAAGACATAGCATTTTTTAACCTTTCAGTCTTCAGGTTTGAGTGTTTATTTTAGGGATTAAGCTGGAAGAGGCTTGGAAGCAAGCCAAGTGTCAGTGTTTTAGACTTTATCACAGCATCCAGTCCAAAGAATGGATCTGAGTCTTCTTGCACTCCTAAAACCAATCCAAGTGATTTCTCAGGTTTTGTCAGTCTACCTTGTCCATTGTTGTATTCCCTTTTTTTCCTTCATCATMCAGCCAATTTCTCATAGAAAACTCTTGACTCCTGGATGATCATATTATCATGAGGAACCAATGTCAGAAACTGGTTAGCTTTAGTTTTGGGATTTTTGTGATTTTTTTCACACATTAGCAGCATGTAGTTTATGTCTTATAAGTTGTATTTGTGAGAATACAATATTCCCTTATCCTGTGAAACTGAGAATAATAATCTGAAGTGTGAGGGCTGTGAAAGATTCAATTTAGTATAAAAAAATAAAAATCTTAAGATTCTTGTAATGGAATGCACTAATCCATAATATATAAGTATTGCTGGAGAATGAAAATACAGAATCAAAGCTAGAGCAAAATTCAGTACTGATGTTTCTAAATTCTGAGAAATGGTAATATTTTAAAACAGTTTTATATATATATATATGGGGGGGTACTAGATGACCTTTAAARATCATTTTCAATCCTATCTTAATTAATACTCACTGAGTTTGGGGATTTTTTTTTTTAATATAATTTTAATTAGCAGCTACACTTGCCATTTGATACTGTAAAATTGGTCTCTCTTATTTTSTTACAAAATAAGTAATTAATGATTCATCTGTTCTTACAGCTAGCCAATTTATATTTTATGTTGCCAGCTGGTTTATGATATGTCAGAGAGACAGAGAAAGGTATCCTGGGTGTACTATATGAAAAATACAGGTTTTATCTACTGGTACATAGACACAAACTAATCAGAAAGTAGAATTATGACCTTGCCATTACTGAAGATATGATGAAAACTGCATGTTCTGAAAATGATGAAAAACAGATAGCTTGTAAGCAGAAAAGACAAAAGCTTTTCCACAAATGAGTGGAGAGTTCTGTAACTGGAAATGGAGTAGTAAGTTACTCACCAGTGATATTTTTACTGGCCCCCTTAACTGGATTGTCAATGTCATATGTTGGAGGTACTTATATTACTGGGTGTTCTCTTTAATTTTATCATTTTTACTGTGTCAGCTTTTATTATCATTAACAACTAGGCTCACAGGCTCGATTGTGTCCCAGCAGGATTTCAGATTATTCCTCAAATTACAGCAATTTGTCATAATGTCAATGTTTTTTAACCTCTAACCCTAGGTTACCTACAGAGGCTGCAGAGGCTGGATTTCACCTGCCACAGATTCAATTTGTATTGTGTGTAAACAATTACAGGGCCTCACAAACAAACAAAAGGCAGCCAAAGTCAAACCTAAAGGTCAGAGTCTAGCTTGTCATGAATCCATTCTAATTGGATTTTTTTTCCAAACAGAATATAGTCAGTGCAATAGCATCAGCTCTTGGCCATAAAATGTAGGAGAGGTGAGTTAGGCTCTTGTTAATGGCAGAACCTTTACTGGTGGTGGCAGGAACAGAATTTTGAAGAATCGTTGTGGCAACAAGTATTTCTCATCATATGTGACTGTAAACGTGACTGTAAGAGCTTTCAAGGGTTTTGATGGTACTGTAAGAGAGAAACAAGCAAAAAATTATGTTGAAGTTGAAAGAATGTTCAGGAACACCCAAAGCT
>CADDXX010000225.1:333847-473507 GCA_902810485.1 Alauda arvensis
CTGGTAGCTCATGTGAGTCCTGGGGGATGTGGGCATGGGTGGTGTGAAAGCCCTGAGCCAGCCCTGCTGCCTGTGCTGGCCAGAGCTGTCTTACAGGACCCAGCAGTGCTGATGTTTGCCCACACCAACAAACTGTAGGACAGCTCAGCTGCACAGTGGAGGTTKGGGCAAATTTACCATATCCACAACATGTGTGTGAGATGTTGGAGTGTCAGAGGGAGAATTGGATGGTTAAATGCAATGAATAATTGCAATTTTTTTGCTCTCTTTTTATTCCTTTGTTATTATTTCAACTATTGTTGAAATATGTTGACCTGCTTGTTTATTCTTGAGCTTTGCCTGTAACAATGTGATGTTATAGAATAGTTTACTGTGCTGCCTSTGAAATTATACTGTATAAAATTACTGGTCTATTCATGTGTTTTCTGGTGAACTTGAAAAGCTCCCACCACTGGCACAAATAAAAGATAAATCTTCCTGGTTTATTATAGATTAATTGGATAATTAAGAAGGTACTCTTAATTACTGTCGCAAGGAGTTATAGAAATTACATTTCTAAGAGAACTACTGAGGAAATCTTTAGATTAAATTTCTTTAAATAGAACTATGCAAATTGTGTACTGCCAGATGTTTCTGCCACATCTTATTTTAAAGAATTTTTTGATAATACAGCGGCATGTTAAAATTTATAAAAGTGCTTAACTGATATGAGGATGAGATTTATGGTTAGATACTAAACAGTGCTTAGCTATATGCTTAAATACACTTGAATAGATGTAGTCAAGCTAATAGGGTGCCACTTTGTGGAAATGGCTACATTCACCAYGTTCCCATTTCTCCACTGAGTTTCTGAAACTAAGGAATTACCCTGAAAGCTCAAGCCAGGCTTAGAGCATTTCTTGCATGCATACATTTATCCTAACAGAAAATGCCTCTGTATTTCCTTTTGTTATGTTTTTGACACTGTGTTGATGTGGGTTAACTTTGATGGAGGGGCTGTGCAGCAGGATTATCTGGCAAGGAAAAWGACTCATTTTACAGCAAGATAGGATTTTTTAAAAGCTTATACAGGTTGACAGTGTTTATGGGCAAAGCAAAGCAATGACAACTAAAAATCAGTGGACTTAGCTATGGGATAATCAGAACAAGTCAGGATCACGAGCAGTGCCAGCAATCAGACCGTGAGGCTGGTTGTGATGAGGTAAGAATGGCAGTGGGGGTGTTGATGGAGGAGCTCTGTAACTAAAGAGATTACATAAGTGACAGTGGGTATGAGGAACAGCCTATAGTCATTAGCATATGTAATTTCATTTCCTCTGGAGATACTCAAATGCTGTCTGGATGCAATCCCAAGTAATGTGCTCTTGGGGACCCTGCTTGAGTAGGGAGGTTGGGCCAGGTGACCTCCAGTGCTCCCTTCCAACCTTAACCATTCTGTGATTTTGTCTTTTTGTGATTATGGTAGTAGACACCTTGACTTTAAGGTCGTTTTGCCCTCCCAACCCATAAGATACACCAACCCTCTCTCTTACAGCCTGCACTCATAACATGAGGGATCAAAGGACATCCCTCCTGGTGTATCAAAGTTTTCAAAGAAAAACCTTGATGTCTCCACAAAAAGTCTGTTTTCTGCTGCTGGAGCCTGCAGTGTTTATCCTCGTCTGTGCCCACCATACTGACTTTTGAATTTGCCTTTATTCCTGCCAAACTGCCATAACCACAGCTCGCTTCCCTTCTTTCCCAGACTGCTCACTTGTTTCACTGCTTCTGTTCCATCCTCAGATCACTGGTCAGTGTGCCTTAGGTGTGGTGTCTCACAGGTAGTTTTCTTCATGCCTCCCCAGGTAGTTGCTCCATGAAGCTTAGAGACAACATTCTCTTTYCTTTGATTTATAATTGTCTTAAGCACACCATTATTGCATTATGTTTCCCATGCTTTGTTCTTTGCATTGTGCTGGCTCAGCAGTTCATTAGTTGAAATTAGTTCATTCTCTTACAGACTACAGATGTGCTAAGGCCTAGCACTTMTGCTTGCTCAGCAGCTGTGTTAATCCCTGTCTAGCTGTAAGTAAGGTTAAATATAATTTTGCAGAGTTTAGCAAAAATTGTAGCATTAAGTGGCCACCCCTCCCCTTCTTTGTTGTTAAGGTGGTTTGTGAGGCACTGGGTCTTGGTTTTGCTTAGCAGACCTTTCTTCTCCAGCAGCAGGTTGTGCTGGGGCATTTTGGCCTCTGTTTGGTGAGGGCTCCTGGTTTCCCCTTTGCCAAGCTGAATTTCCTCTTACACACTGTTTCATGCAGTTGTGGTTCCAGATCCGGTTCAGGTGACTGTTTTCTGTTACATAAAGTAATTTTCAGTGCAAAAACTTGAAACTGACCTCAAGTTTGGCTCAAAAATTTCAGATTTCCTGGACATGATGAGCATCTCCATCAAAAAGACACAGATGTGTTCATTTGGCATAATTTCTGGTTCTACAAATAATACATTTTTAATTAATACCTGGAGCAACTCAAGCAGGAAATATGGTAAATGTCCATACACAGACTTTTTTTCCTCTTGATCTAAAGGAAATGATACTGTATTTCCCACATGACTTAGCAGCACACAATTATACAATAAGGTAGGACTGTTTCCCATTTTTTGCTGGGAATAATACTCAGTGTCACTACCTATATTCATCATCAGGCTCTAGACCTCATATGAGCAAGCATGTCTCCTTTGTGACCTTGTTTGGGATCTCTAAGCTCTGGAAAGAATGTTTGAACACTTTTTTTTCTGGATGCTGGTTCTAGAGAGCTCCCCTGAGTGGGAGGCTTCCACACTGGGTAGGCAAAGCACTTTCCACATTTCCAAATTCTCCTTGGGGCCAGGCACTGCTGTTTTCATTGCAGCACTTAATTTGTAGCTGCTTAGTCCTTCATTAGGTTGCAAAATCAATTAATGGCTTTCCACTTGTACTCTCCCCTGTAAGTTTTCCTTTAATTTAATTTGTACTTACTTTGTCTTGAGCCAAAATAAAAATGATTTCATTTGATGTTTGTGTTTCCATTCATTTCAGCTGACTCCTACAGGAGTCTTCTCAGTCATTGTTTACTTTGGAATTCTCAAATTCCAGTGTCAGATCACTTCTGTGATTTGTTTCATTTTTCTGAAGTTTGATTGCTGCTGCTGGTATTAGGGTGGCAGAAGTGGAACAGAACCTTTAGGTGCATTTGCTGTTTACTGCAATGTAGTATGGGATTTCATACCCCTCAAAATTCTGTGTTTAAAGTGTCTTGCAAACTTTTAATGCCATTCAGTACTAGCTTTCTTTCTGTATTTCTGCATACAAATTACTTCTTTTTTTCTCACACCATTGAGTTTGTTTCCTGTGGGTTGGTGGTTTTCTTTTCCCATTTTAAATAGCTCAAATTTATTTTTAGCCTTTGTTTTGCCAACTAAGTATTATTTCAGCTCTTACAGCAGGTGCAGCATTTGTTACTGTATATCTGATGTTACAGTAGTTTAAATATTGGGATGATCAGGAGGAAAGGCTAACAGCAAAATCATTGTTTATATTGACACAACTAGCTTTTTTCCCCTCCCTTGAGGCTGTTTTAGCAATATTGCAGTAAATATTCTGTCCAAGAAAAAAAATCTAGCACTGTATCTTTTCTAGAACAGCTTTTCGTTTTGCTTTTCTGTTTGCCTCTGTTGCCCAGGATGGCTGGGATCTGCAGGTGCTTCAGATGGCTGGATTTGTATGTCACCTGTGTTATTGGAGAACACAGAAATATGCAACTACTCTCTGTGGTAAAAGGTAATGCTGGAGAAAAACCTGCTTGCATTATACCTATCTGAATTAATTAATTACACTGGGAGGGAAGGAGTCAAGTTGAATGCCCTGTTGGATGCCATGTCATTATTCTGTGTTCCTGTGAATAACATTGTCTTTTGGGCTAAGTTCCCTTCAAACTGACATCTTTGTATGACTGTGTATAGAATTCAAAACCAGTAATAAATGATCCTGTATGTTGATTTTATTTAATAGACTTGYCATGGGCAGGAGTTGTTCCTGAATTATTATTACCTGAAACATTTTGAGGTCTGAATTAGCAAAATGTTAGGARGAGTGCCTGTGGTTTGCATTTTAATGTGAGAGTGAATATAATCTGCTAGTTTGATTTGATTTTTAATTATTTTTTTTTTAAGTCTGAAAAATCACAGAATCACAGAAAGTGAAGGGGTTGGAATGGGCCTTACAGATCTTTGTCCCAACCCCCCCTGCCATGGGCAGGGACACCTCCCACTAGAGCAGGCTTCTCAAGGCTTATCCAACCTTGCCTTGAGCACTGCCAGGGATGGATCAGTGACAGTCTCCCTGTTACAGTCCTCAACCACCCTCACTGGAAAAATTTYCTTTGTAATATCTGATCTACATTTCTCCTCTTTCCATTTGCACTCATTTCAGTTTGCACCAAATTACACCTGCAATTACTCCTTGTCCTTTCRCTGTAGTTTCTAACAAATATTTTAGAGGCATTACGGATTTTCAGTCAGGTTCTGATATTTTATGATAGGCCATAGTATTTAAGAGAATTTCCTGCTTCCTCATTTGATTTTGTGTGGAAAGTTTGTTTCTTTGTATTTGCTTTGATCTCTTTCCTSTGGATTATTTTTGCTGTTGAAGTTGTTCAAGCTCCATCTCTTGAGATTTCTCTATTTTATCAGCTTSATCTTTTCAGAATGCTGAGTTTTGGAGGATGTCTTAGAAAGTGTTTTCTTTTCTCTGTGGCTTGACTGTGTAGTGCCCTGACCACCCAGATGCCACACCAGGGTACTGCTGAACTCTGTGTTTTGGTCCACTGCTATTCAGGAAGCATGAATATGACCCTTAGCATGGGTTTGGAACTGTTCTCTCTTGCTTTTCTCCCTCTCTTCCCAGTTCCTTTCTTGGATAAATATGCACACAAATATGTCTACATAGGAGTTCTGACAGTGCCTGTATCCCTGCTATAAATTCCTTTATCAGGCCCCTTTCTGATCTGTGTTTTGAGCAACATTTCTTTGGATTGTCCAGTGCCCTCAGGTGACAACTTTATAATTATTTTGCACCGTGTATATATGTGTAGGTTCTTATTTCATCTCTTTCCAGGCTTTCCAGTCTCAGCAGGCTTTATGTCCCACTCCAGAGCCTGACATCTACAGAAGTTATTTGAGATGTGGGTCATCTTGTCTTRGGGTATGAAGTTAGTTTTGTAATTGCATCCTTGCTGGCTGTGCAGTGATAGTTCTTGTCTGGAGAGCATTTCTGACAGTGTGCTGGGTGCCTTGCTGGGGAGGCAGCACACTGCTCTGTCCTGAGGCTGCACTGCTGTGACAGTCCCCATCAGCAGCCTCTGGCTCTGTGTGCTCTGATGCCTGTGATCTGTTCATCATGAACAGCCACYRAAACATTTCCTTCATCCCTTTCCAGCAGAACTTTAAGCATCCTTCTTAGGATCTACTTCTGCTTTACAARTTCAYAGTTTTTAGTAGTGTGGGTAGATTTTCTGTGAACAAKAAAGGGYRTAACACAAAAATTTTAGTTTGAAGRAACTATAYGCAGCATGATTTTAAAGGCTTGCATGTAGAGACACACATTTAAAGAGTTTTTCTCCCCTGCACAGCAGGAGAACGTGGTAGTGAAGTTGTAGGGTAATAGGAGGTGCCTTTAGAGAGAAAGTGACCCATACACACCAAACAGCAGTAACAAAGTATGTGCTGTCTCATATATTAGCTATGAGGCAGCGTGTAAGTGATGCTGTATTTCAGTTAGTTAATACCTGTATAAAGTATTTCTAAAACTAAACTAAATTAACAAATTTCTCCAGCATGTCATGGAATTATATGAAACCTAACATAGTATTTCTTATTTGGAATGTATTTATATTTCAATTTGAGAAACTTGGAAGCAGAGTTATCTGKGTAGAAAGTTAAAGGCTAATTTGGAATCAAGTGTTTGAACATTTGTCCCCAAGCCTACTTTCTTCCTCAGGCTCTGTTTTCCTTGTCCACCAGAGTCCCTGGCTTACTTGGCACAGTGACAGGTCCTGTCACTGAGATGTTTTCTATGTGAAACTCATCTTGAACCCTTCTCATGTGTTTTCTTTATTTTGGTTTGGTTTTTTTGTCTGTTTGTTTTTTTTCTTTTCTTTTACTGTGGTGTTATTTGCGGTGGAGTTAATAGTCTGCCTTGTGTTTCATAGGACACAGAAGCTTGTTTTAGAAACAGATGAGCTTCATTAGCTAGGAACAGTGTCTCAGAAGTGTCAATGTTGCCCAAGGGTCCTGCATCAGTCTCCATGWGATGACTGCAGTAGAGAAGACATTGTTTATGCTCTTGTAATTTTTGGTTTAAATAGGCAAGGCAGTGGAAGAGTGAAAAAGAATAAGGAAAATAAATGATGTGGCTAAAGCCTCACAGATGGCATTAGTGCTTGGTCTTTTATCCTTCATCCTGTGCTCTTTCCCTTAGACCACTCCTTCCCATTCCTGCTGCAATCATTGAATAGCCTTAATCTCTAAATTAGTACGTTCTGGGAAATCTTCCAGCATCTCCTTTTGGCATCTTGTCTGTTCTTTCTGCTTTTCCTTCCCCAATGATTTTGCAGCCTTGCTTTCCATCTCTTGCTAAACCTAGATCCCACTGAAATCTGTTACAGTATTCTGAMATTTGCCAAATTAAAACTTGCCCATAGAGTGTGCAGAACTCACTCCTGGAATTTGTTCATGCTCTTGTAACCTGCTTCCTTGAGCTCACTAGCTGATTGCAGGACTTGTTTTAGAAGTGATTTGAAACCACAAAAGGACCAGGCAGAGATGCAGTTGCTGTTTCTAGCACAGCTCCASCTCTCTGGCTGTGGGCTTGCTCTGGCCTGATTGAGGCCAGTTGATAGGGAACTGTTCATGTTTCCAAATTCTTCCTTTCTCACAGTAGTGCCCAGTGTAGGTTGCCAGACTGGAATAACACATCATTATGGAGCACAGAGAGGGTTGTGGTGTGCAGCTGCTGGGGTAGGGTGGGGAAACCTCCATTGCAGCCAGAATGATGCAGTGGCCCCAGAGAGGAACAGAGGGGCATCCTGGGGGCACAGGAGTGTGATAGCTCAGGGCATGCYTCAGAGAGCCTTCTTGCAAGAACCCTTATCCAAATATGCTGGCTGCATTCTCTCAGTTAGTAAAAACCATTAAATCAAGCCCAGAGCTCTTCACTTTGATTCGTTTCACCACTCTCATTAGGACATCACAGAAAAATAAGAGCAAAACTGCTGGCTCCTCTGTGAAAAACTGAGTGTGGTGTGYATTCAGTTCATCCCATGCTCTGGCTTTCTGCAAAGCCTGAAGTGGCCCTGACTCAGCCCAGGATCCTCRTGCAATGTTCACCTGAACAGAGAGCGTGAAAGACATTGGCAGAAATTGGCTTCTGTAATTTAAATTACTTTTAATAACTTTTAATTGCTTGCTTTCCAGAAACACCAGCTGCTGGGAGGCATTAGTTTTACTCTGTGTCTGGAGTATGTAGGCTAAAAATAAATTACTTCTTCTGGGCAGGTGTTATTTTTAGATTCAACACAGCAAAAAGTARTGTGTTGAAGAAATTTCCCCTTTTTGAATAATGACATTTTTCCAATTGTGATAGCAGCCATTAGTGTTTTTCTTTTTGGACTGCATCATAATTTTAGATATTATATACTAAATGTAACTGAAGACTGCAGCAAAATATGAATTAAATGCTGTAAATGCAAAGATTCTAAATGATTACTTATGAGGTGTTAAAATAAGACAAAATTAGTTTTTACTTGAGGCTTGTGATTGGTATAATTTTTCTTCTCTTGCTTTTTTGTTAGCTTTTGGCAGGATCTATTTCTTTTGTTTAGCTATCAGAAATAATCAAAAAAGGATGGTTGTATATATAACGTATATTTTATTGGCTATTAAACAAATACAAAAAGGACTTCAGAAGATCTTGCAAAGGAAAACTACACAGACTCAAGTGAGTGCATTTTGTGTCTTATACCTGGCTGACAGCTCTGAATCCTTCTCTGTCAAGCTGAGTAGAGCTGGAGGAAGACAAAGGCAATAGCTTGTTATCCCATTATMATTTCTTATTGCTTTGTCCTTTTAAATGAAAGTATTTTGAACAGAAGTATGACTGTCCTATATAATCTTATTTTTGTGGACATTATGAGTAAATAAATSAACAGCAAAACTAATTTGCCAATCAACTGGAGAAGTCAGTATCAGGGCATTTTACATCACAGCCCATGTGTAAAAGGGAGACAATATCTGGCTTATAAACATTTTTTGTTGGTAAGCAAATTCAGATGCAATGAGCTATGATTGTCAAGGGTTGGCTAAACATTTTGTGTTTTTTTCTGCCTCTGACTAATTGTATGTGTTACCTTATTTCATCTGAAGAAATTCTGCACTGTTTTGCACAGTTGGCTGATACTAGGATATGGTTAGAAGCAAGTGCTGTCAAAGCTCTTAAAATCCTCCTCTCATGTCACAAACATTAAATAATTAATTATTTAAAGATAGCCTGGTTTTGGTGAAATTTTTGCAATTTCCAAGTGTTTTGGTTTTTCTCACCAACACAGTCTTTAAATCTCTTGTTCTTTACAAACAAATAAAGTTCTGTGCCAACTGAAAATTCAGTTTCATTTCATTTAAAGCCACTGTAGTTACTAAATGAAGTACAGGATGATATGTATATGAAAAGTTTAGTTGGACGAAGAAAATATTTAAGTAATTCCACTACTATTTCTTTCAACTGCAGATCAAGCTTAATTATTCTAATTCAGATGGAGTGATGAATTTGGGGGTAAAATGGAGACTGATGATATCCATTATATATTCAGATATTGAGAGTTCTAATTATTAAAGTTTGTGCTCTTAGTGTCTGACAAAGCTAAAGAGAAGCTCTTCAGGAAAATGTTTTTAAGAGAGGAACATAAACGTTCTGCAGGAGCAAAACAGGATGGCCATGTACTCAACAGGTGTTTATAAACAGGATTACACAGTAACCTTCAAGACAAACTGCCTCCTAATGCCTAATTCCTCCCTCTCTTCTGCTGCAGAGCTTCCTGYTGGAAATCTGATGAGCAAACTTGATCAACAGTCATTCAGCCAAAGATCTGTTCTCATCTTCTTCAATTCCTTACAGTTAGAATACTGTTACTAGTCCTTACATTCTCAGTTCCATTTGTATCATAAATAGGTTATGATTTCTTCCTCAGGGTACTGGCTGCCTCTTTTTTTTTTTTTTTGGTTTGTTGGTTGACTTTTTTGTTTTGTTTTTCCCCTTCTACTTTCCCCTGTCTCTGATTCTTCTGCCCAACTCCGACAAAGGGAAATGTATGTTTATTCCGCTCTTTAAATATTTTCTTTCCCTGTCCTATGAGRTTTTTCTCCTCCTGGCACAGATCCATTTTTTGTTTGTTTTGCTCCTTTTAACTCTTCTACTGACACCCACAGTCTGTGTTGGCATCTGTGTCATGCCTGCTCTTGCCTTTTCATTTCGCCTTGACCTGCTGGCCAGCTCTCCTTCTTTTATGTCTTAGCTTGTTTTATTCTTGTTATACAGTTATTTTTCAACCTCTTCAATCCAGTTTATTGCTTCTCTCTACAGTCTCTAATGACTTTTAAAGAAAGCTCTAAAGCAGGACTCCATCCTCATTACTGACTCACTGTTTACCCAAATGCCACTGCTGATCTTTATGTAGCTCTTCTGTTTTATAGTTTACATCTAAATTCTTTAAGATAGGACACTCTTTTATTTCTCTGTTTGTASTGTATTCTGCTCAATTAGAGGGTTGTTTTATAAGTAGGCTTGTGAACTACTATGGAAGTCCAAGTAACTGATATACTTTTGATTAAAGCTTCCTTCCTCACCACCTTCTCCCTGGGTATTTGACCAGATCAAATTATATAGGCTGTAGGTGGGATTGATAATAAAGCAGCATTTTAAAATGGCATAGCTAGTGATCTGCAAATGTTGGCTCACAAATTTGCATTGTRCTACAAATTCAGAGCAGAGTTTTGCTAATCTTTCTCATGTGAACTGACCTACTTAAGTCAGTGGAGTGCTAATATTTGCCACACAGTAAGGATTTGGCTCATAATCTTAGGGAAAGCATTTGCATGCACATTGGGAATATTGTCTAGGGTTTTTGTTAAAGGCTTCCTCCTCGTCCAGTTCCTCCTTATGAGATTCTTTTTAACTTAAAAACAAGAACAAGGTAGGTGTGATTTGGCCCAGATGTGGTGCCTAAGGAAATTGTCCATGAACCTTTCAGTGGGGAGTGGAAAAAATGATGTCTGGATGGGAGTTACAATTTTGACTTCACAAAAAAATGTCCACTTTGCTCCTAGGAAAAATGAAAACATTTCTAACTGCTTAATTTACATCTAGCAAATAAACAGTGTGGGCTCAAAATGACAGACCATAGAAATTGTAAAGTTTGAACTGACTGCATGGCAGAGCAGGAACAACAAGAAGGGCAGAATTCTCTCAACCACCTTGGTCACATAAATGTAGAGGTATTAACAATAGAAGATGGTTCCAGTGGTTTTTTTTTTTACAGACTGTCAGTGTGACTTTGTTGGGATTATAGTCATCATTTCCATAATATATTATATATTTMTTTTCACTAATAAGCTTTCCATGTGATTATTTTTCTCAGAAAGGATAGAACACCTTCATTTTCTCTGTATTTGCAGGCAAAAGTTGTTCCTACTTAAATGTGCTGCTTGATTTTTGGGATCAAATGCTCTGCAAGGTGACATTTCTTTCAGTTTGAAGATCCACCACAGCAATAGCATCWCAGTGTTACCTTCACAGGGGAATCCACACTCTGTAGTAYATCAGAAACAAAAGGAAGGCTAAGGAGAACCTCCATTCCATACAGGATGCAGGGGGAAGCAATAGTGACAAGGAATGAGGAAATAGATGAAGTACTTAATGCCTTCTTTGCCTCAGTTTTAATGGTATGGCTATTTGTACTTTGTGRTTGTCAGAYAGTCAAGACRTACAAAGTACTTCATTAAAAACTCTCTGGGGGCTCAAGTACCAGGATTTTGTTATTTATCAGTCTTTCATATCATCAGAAGGCTTCACACACCAACACCTTGTTGTTTAACAGTCTCTATCTTATTTCACAAAAGCATCTCCAAGCAGCTCTCAGGGTCTGTCCATTTATGCCAACAGCCACTCAGTCAGTTTCCATTCTTCTCTCTCCCTTCTCACAGCACCAGCTCACTCCAGCCTGTCCCTGGTACAAAGTCTTACCTTGTCTGTCCCCTGAACCACCTCCTGCCCCTGGGTTTTCCACAGCACAGCAGCCAGACCCCATCTTGCTCCAACGGCAGCTACAACTGAGCCCCCTCCCAGCCAGCCCACTCTTTATCACACCCATAGCTGGGAGAGCAAGGCTGTTCCCACTCTAGGATAATTAACACAGCTGCAATACATTGGCTGCAAGGTTACCTTTAGGACCAACTCTTTTTCTTTCCCCACACCATCTTTATCTATCTTACACAGTTCTTGGGCATGCAGTCCCTTGAGCTGGAAGACAAGGATGGGGAGCAGACTGAAGCCCCCATAATCAATGATCAGTGACCTGCTGCACCACTTGGAYACACACAGGTCWATGGGGCTGGATGGAACCCAGCTGAGGGAGCTGGTGGAAGGGCTCACTGAGGAACCTTCCATTATTTACCAGCAGCCCTGGATAACAGGGATGGGTGGGTCCCAGAGGTCAGCAGATGTGAAACCCATCTATCAAAAGGGTTGGCAGGAGCATCCAGGGAACTAGAGGTCTGTCAGCCTGACCTCAGTGCCAAGGAAGGTCATRGAGCAGATCATCCTCAGCAACATCACCCAGCACGTACAGGACAATCAGGGGATCACACCGAGCCTGCACAGGTTCATGAAAGGAAGGTCGTGCTTGACCCAGTTCATCTCATTTTGTGGGAAAGCAACCCTCTTAGTGGATGAGGGAAAGGCTGTGGATGTTGCCTACATGAACTTTASTAAAGCCTTTGACACAGTTTGCCACAACATCCTGCAGGAGAAACTGGCAGCTCTTTGCTTGTATGGGTGTGTTCTTTGCTGGGTAAAAACTGGCTGGATGGCTGAGCCCAGGGAGTGGTGYTAAATGGAGTTATAGCTAGCTGGCAGCTGGTCACCACTGGAGTTTTTGATTTGCTGCAGGGCAGGAAGGCTTTACAATGGGATCTGAACAGACTTTTGTAYGACCAGGCAGTTTGCACAGATGCTGAAGGGAGATGCCTTCTTGACCCAGACTGGTGCAACTGTTGTGTTAAATAGTTGAGAGCAAACTGTGTTGTACTCTTTGCCAAGGACTCCAGTGGAGTTGGGATTTTGCATGCGCTGAGTTATGCTTATAGACCCTTCTGTCTTTGGAAAAATCCAAGATGAGAACATAATGTCAGGGAAGGGCAAAATAAGCCAGCTCCATCACATACATTAGAATAATTTTGTCCAAACTAAATATCAGTATTTATATATATCCCTCCTCTTTTCTGAAGAGGGTAGGGCAGATACTGGGAGCTGCCRGTACCACCACAGTAGTGAGAGATGCTGTCAATGCAGAAATAACATTTCCTGTATTTTCACCCCCAAAACCCACTTACATGTAAAATGTGTTCTGTACAGGTTCAAATACTGAATAGCTTCTCTTACTTTCCCACTTGCTCAAATGTGAAGATTTTACAATATTTACTTGTGTTCTGTTTTATTTTGCTCTATTGATGAGAAGAAGAAGGTGATTCTGTTGCTATTCTTTCCCTCCCAGCCTTGCTTCATCCTGAATTAGATGTGTATCCCTGAGCAGGTTTTTATATAGTCCTCTACTTTTTTCAAAGTCACATGCCAGTTCATAGGAATGGCAGGGTACTTGAATTTTCGTTCAAGAACTGTATGTCCTAGTTCATTAGAAAAAAGAAAAACCAACACAAAACACCAATAAAAATTCATCCAGTGTTACATAAAAATGCTGTAGTAATGCTGACAACTGAATTGTACTTTCCATGTTGAATTCCAGGGCCTAAAGCACAAGATTCTCTCTTCTCAATTGGTTTTGTGGTTGTGGACTCCCTTATAATGCTGTAGTGGTGGTTTGGTATATAGCCATTTGTTTTTATTCAATTATTTAAACTTCAGTGATGCTTACCTTTTCTGAATACRTACTTTCTGCAGCAGTTTGTGGTTTCTTGAATAGATATTAAAGCTGTCCTTTTCCTATAAAGGAAGCTGCTTGTCTGTTCAGTTCAAAGAATTTTGCTGTAATATAARCCATTAAGCATTTAGACTAAAGAGCAAGCTTTATTTTATAAAGCAAGTGAGTAATTTYCCTCTTCCACTTATTTTCATATTTCTATGTATACTTATGTAYAAGTATACATACTTCAACACTGCTTTTCCAATATGATGGGATAATGAACTGAAAGARCAGCAGGTTTAAGAAAACAAATGACCTGCAAACACTCCCTTTGTCCAGCTTTTCTTTCCTGTACAGGGAAGCCAGAGAGGTTGTTTTTAAATACTTCGTAATTTTACATTTACCTACAAAACTGGGGGCAAAAAATAAATATTAGCTATTTTAGCTTATATCCTCTGAACGGTCGCCTTGCCTCTGACGAATCCCTTTGCACAGGCAGATATTTGGCAATTTGGGTAATATTTATAGAGGCTGGCATTGAACGACTGTTGCTTTTGCYGCAGATGACAGCGCGACTAGCACAAAACCGTGCCCGCACGTTCGTGTGCGGTACGTGTCGATGCAAACGCCTTTAATCCGCTTGAAGTTTCTTCTCCCTCATCCCCTCCCTCAGTTCTTCTCCTTGCCCGTCTCCCCGGCAGAGGAATAATTACCTGCAGTGTCATTTTTCACTTTGCTCCATGCAGATGCGGTGCGGTTGGGCCGCGGGCGGCGGGCGGGGAGGGGCCAGCGCTGATGCGGCGCAGGCGAGCGGCGGGGCCCGGCCCGCTCGGCTCCGCTCCGCTCCGGGCGGCTCCCGCTGCAGCCCCGCTCTGCAGCCCCGGCTCCGCTGCAGCCCCGTTCTGCAGCCCCGCTCCGCTCCGGGCGGCTCCCTCTGCAGCCCCGGCTCCCGCTGCAGCCCCGCGCCGCCGCCGCCGCAGCCGCCGGGCTCGGAGCACCTGGCGACACAACCGGGCTATTCTTTAACTGTGGGAGAAGTGCCTCTATTCCCTTCACGCAAGCTCCCTACTGGCTTTCTGCATCCGTAATTTCTCGGAGCCGTTTCTCCCTCCGGCTTTCTGCCGCTATTCGTCTTCCCCGTTTTTCCCCCTTTTTCTTTCTGCCCCCCCAATCTGTGCTGCCTCAATAGCTCTCATTATGCTGTGCTCAGTGGCCCGGTGTGTTCCCCGCCTCTGCTAGGCAGTGGCAGCATGGATGGTGCTCTTGTGACGACCTCTGCTGATGCTATCAGTCCACTGCGGATAGGCATGCTGAGTAATCCTGCTGTAAATGGGCGAGGACACGGACACACGGAAAATTAACCACAGCTTTCTGCGAGACCACAACTATGTGACTGAAGGTAACATAAATGCTGTCATTTTTCTCTTCTTGCATTGCATATTCTGTGCCAGGAATGCACTGTCATGTTCGGAGGTGTAGGCTGTTCGTTCTTCTCTTTTTTTAAGCAGGGGGAATTTCAAGGCGTTTTTCTGTGGGATGTAGCAACAGAATCTGAATTTGCTAAATCCCAAAGACATTCTGTCATGCTACAGCAGTACGTGAAACTACACGGGCTGSAGAAGGTCTTGCATTGTGCTGAGTTTCTGCTAGTGAGGTGTGCAGCACCTGGCATTGAATGCACAGGAGCTGCAATGTAGAAGATTGGAAGCACTTGATTGATTGAAAAAAAAAAAAAAAGGTTTGAGAGCACCAAAGTAAGAGAAATATCTGTAAAGTTAACTGTTTGCTGGTGTAATAAAGGTTATGCATCTCATTTTGGTAATTATATCGTGAGCATTACAGACATTGCTCAGTTGATTGCTCCCTAGAGAACTGTATCCATTTAGAAGGCATTTAAGAGGGGATATGTAAGCATCATCTTTTGAAATGCTGCTGCCTTCTTTCCAATCCCTGTGTCTGTACAAGGTACATGAGAGAAGAAAAGGCACCTTCATTTGAAATCATTCAGTGACTTGCAGGTTATTACATAAAAAGGAATTTTCCTGCAGGTGACATACATTAAATGCTGAGAGAATTTACCTKGAAACCTGAAATGTTTGGGTCAGATACTGCTCTGTATTTCCTTGCCAGAAAGTTGTTTTAAGAGTAGGCCATTTTAAGATTGATTGAACAAGAKAAATGTGTTTGTAGGTGCTTGACTTTGCAAAAATATTTGTATRTGCAGTTTTAACAGCACTTTTCAGCAGCAGAAATTGTAACTCAGTGTAGGCTTATATAATATGAACAYACTTAACATCAGGGTCAACCAATACTCCTTGAGACACAGTCTCCAGATTCTGTCGTCATTTGATCAATGCTCAGTCACTTAATACTCCCATGCTGCATCCTGAAACGTGATCAGCTGATGCTCTCTTGATTATTGATGATTTGAATTGTTTAGATTRGRGAAATCATTAGGATGATTTTGTCATACCGGGACCACAAGGCAGATTTTTCAGAAAGAAAATTTAAAATGCTGTGTMCTGTGACTGTTACCAGTGACTGGTGTAATTGCTTGCTAATCTTGCCTCTAGGACRTTCTTTGCACTCTGGTTCATGATTTGGTGCATTTTCAAATTTGTCTTGAAGTTTTGGTTGATGKTTTTTTTTCAGAATGATGATTTATGTTTAGAGGTGTGGTCTCCTGTTTGAAGAAACTTTGTTTAAATTTRTAAATTCATGCCTTGGATTCTGAAAAATGCACAGTATAATTACTGCAGTGTTCTTGATACATGGTGAATTTCAGATGTGCAGCTCTGTTAAAAATTGAATTTTCAAGTCTTTCTGTTTTGTAATCTGAGGAAAGGAATTCCTTGTGAATTCTGCAAATCCGTATTCCCCTCTTTTATATGTCATGAGTGTTCTAAAAATTAGATGGAGATTTTTAGTATTTTTTATGACACTGCTGKGGCAAGTGTTAGATTTTTCTCATGTTTATTTATCTCACTTGATACTTGAATCATAAAGGCTGGATGTTCTGTCATTGTACATGGAAGGGTTTGTCTGAAATGGGCCAAAATACAATTTGAATATCAATGCTGACCTGTATTATATTTTTCCTGTGATCAGAAGTCATCATGAAATATGCTGGCATCTGTTCTTGAAATCTTCAGTAGCAAAGTGTTAGTTTTTCATCTTGGACTGGTGTAATTCTTGTTAGGAATGCAGAGTTTGTCAGGCATAATAGAATTCTTCACATCTGTTATAGCTGACATTGCCACACCTTTTAAAAGATCTTGGAAACCATGAGGGAATGGATTTATCTGTGAAATTTTTCCAAGGAGACCTTCAGCTCAAAGAGGACCGTCACGAATTTTAATTTCTCATTGATACACTTTATTAAAAATGCATAATGAATACATTAGTTAAACTGGTGCTTAAAATGTGCTTTGTTTGTTCTTCTGTGGGGTTTTGTATGTATTTTTTTGTTTAAAGATTTGGCTGCATGAAAGAACTTTAAGACTTCTCATCTGTAAAGGCCTGTAGTCCTTTCACAGGCCTTGTATTTGGTCCTGTGACATGATAAGTGCAGTGTGTAGCAACAATAGCAAGGCAATAATGTGTYACCTTGTTATACTTCTTTGGAGTGCAATCCAAGTTTTTCTTTGGCTTTTGTAATCCACCATTTGAAATGAAGAAATGCTTTGTGTTGTGTCCAGTGTTTAGAGGAGTTACCAATTCATTGTTGTTCATGAATAACCAAAATTTTATCTTGTTTTCAGAGTATTAAAATCATGGCAAGTGGTGTCCTCTGTCCTTGCTGTTCCATGCAGCAGACTAAATTAATTTACARAAGGAGGTATTTCTGACCCTTATATGTGCTTTCCTCCTATGACTATTCACTGAGGAAAGTAAAGCCAGCAATAATCATGAAGATGTGGGTTAACTATAGCATTGTTTTACTTCTCTTCCTGTTTTACTTTTTCAGTGATTTCAAAGAGCCCAAACAGTCAGATGCCATATGAATTGAGGGTATAGGAAAGCAATGAGCCAAATCTGATTTGCCCTGCTCTCACTGGTGGGCTGAGTGTGTTCCTAACAAAACTGCTTGCTTGAGCAAAGTCAAATTTCATCTCTTTGATACGTCATTATTTTCTAACCCTGGGATTATCTGTAACAAATGTGGCTTTACCTTGATTATGTAAAATTGAATTGGTTTTTAAATCTCAACAATGATTTGTTTTACTGTTTCTGGTAATAGGTATTATAGACATACATATGACAACAGTGACTACCTGGGCCCRTTTCTCCTGTTGCATATGCACAACTACAATATGGCATTGAACAAGCAGTACATGAATAATTTTGTAATTTAAAGTCTTTAAAATTATGTTACGGTTGCACAATGGAAAAAGGTGATTTATTTCCAGCTGCAATATACAGTAARTTTTTTCAATGATCACTTTCTAAAGTAGTTTTTGAAGCAAACTGCTTTAATTGGARTTGTTTGGGTGAGGAAAATAGAAAAGATCTGGTAAGACTTGTAAAGAAAGAGAGAAAAATGATCTGAGGCTTAGAAAAATGTGAGCTGTGAGGAAAGATTGAACTTCTCTGCAGAGGTGGTGAAACACTGGGATATATTGCCTRGGGAGCTTGTGTAATTTTTATCACTGAAGTTTTTAAAGGCAGGTGACATAGATGTCTGTAAGAAATGACATGGGGATAGCTGAGCCTCCCGTGGGGCAGAGGAATGGACTAGATGACCTCTGAGATCTGTTCAGGCTTGTGATTCATTGCAGAGCTGTGTTTTATCTTAATTGCCTTTTGCACCACAGCTGTGGGAAGCAGCTGCCCAGGAGGTGTTGGGTCAGTGAAATGTGGTATTTCCACAGCAACTGCAGGGAGCACTGAGGAGAGAGGAGAGGCACGGGAAGAGAAGATGGGTTGGATGGGAGAAACATGATCCTTCATTACAGGCAGAGTCTGTTGGGGAGGGGGCAAGAGAACTGTGAGTGGGGGGAAGGGGGATAAAAGAGGCTTCTGTGCTTTAGTGGGCAGAGGATGTCCTTCAGTCCTGGAGTTCCCTTGATGTTACCTGTGCTTAAGATTAATGGTAAAACTGACAGGACTGCTGATGCTCTTGGCTGTCTCAGGGCCTTGGGAGCAGCCACACAGGACCTGATGCAGAACAGTGAGTTGCCTCACTGCTGTATTCCTGCTAGGGACAAAAAAAGCTGCACTAATCAATGGTGCCACTCTCTTACTCAACTGCCAGGTTAATTCAGTCACTCTGTATTTTAGTGATTTAAGAATTAACAGAAATAATGAACAAAATTCACTGTTCTTGCCAAACTGTGCTAAAGGATGTGTTTCACCTCCATGATCCCTGATTTATTTGGAGAAATGCTTCTCTGGCAGATGAAGGTACATTGCAGGTTGCATGCAGACAAGTCTAGGATATGAATTGATCCCTGCCGTTTTATGGAATATCTCTGTTTTGGGAAGGAATAAAAAGAAATTTCTGGAGAGACACAGGTTTCTCCCTTGGTCTRGGCTTGCAAATGCAGCTGGAGCCAGCAGCGTTGCACTGATGCAGTGGGGCAGAAGGTGACCTGCAGTATCCAGTCATTTMCATGGCCAAATTGTGCCATTTGGTTCCATATGGCTTAACTTCTGTGAAAAAGTTAATCATGTCAATGGTTTATTAATGTCCTCAAATATGATATTTGAAGAATAATGAGAATTAGCAGTGCAATGTAGAACATATTGAATCATAGACATGCAAAATGTTTATTATAAGAGGATAAAGGAAACCTTTTTTTCTTAATGATTTTAAAGAAAAGTCCTCTGCAGAGAATGAAAGCATATTTTGGGGCCTTTTTTTTTTTTTTTCCTTAACAAAAAAAATTAGTATCTCTYTTCTTCAGTAATCAAAATTAGAGAAAATTATCAATTTTCATCTGCCAAAAAGAAATTTATTTATGAGCTTTTCTTTCATATCTCAAATATAATTTGAATTAGACCTTAATACCTGAGGTATTAATTGGATGAATATGGCAAACAAGTACCACTCTGCTGTCTCAGGCTCACTATTGGTCAGTCTAGTTCATTGATTTCTCTTTATTAAGAAAAGTAGAAGAGGTAACTCTTCCTCTGAACCTCCAGCAGTTTGGGATTTATGTTGGGAATGTTGATGATTTTAATCTTTTAACTCATTTAGAAACAGTTTTAGAATTACCATGGAAATTATTGCTCATAGTCTAGTCAATTGTGTTATTTATTTTTTTCCTTGAGTGGAGTGTGAATCGGGGTAAACCTTGTTAAAGCATCACTCTGCCCCTTGTTAAACAGGATCGAGTTATGTCTTTCCATGCATGGATTTGCTTCTTTTATTCACAGTGGTATTCAGATGAGCGTTGTGGGTAGCCTGGAAGATTTGGATTAGTAGGGTTTATTCCAGCCAAGTGATGTTGCTGACTTTGTAATCTGTATTCCTGCAGCTCAGCTGGGTGCAGCCATGGGRGCAGAGCTGCAGCGTTGGTGCCACRCTGGCTGGTGCTGCAGTGTGACCTGTGTGCTCCCTCACCCACACCTGCAGCTGCATGTGGGGCTCAGCAGCCAGGAAAACCAAACACTGGTGCTGCTGGAAGCCTGGATCTGCACAGTACAGATATTTAAGGCAGTGTGTATGGGTGACATGGGCCAGAGTTCACTCCCACCAGCCCAGGAAAGGCAGTATAGATTTAGCCAGAGTGAAGGACACTGTCAGCAGTGCTTGTTGTGATGCAGKAACCACATTCAGAGTACTCCATTCACACTGCATTTATTAGGCTCATGATATTGGTGTCTCTATTTTGCTTGCCAAATGTGCTTGTTGAAGAAATCATAAATCAGGATTGTGGTKAGGATGGTTGATCCTAGGCTGGGACTTTGGAGCTTCTTAGTTTGCCAGCATTCCCAAAGAGCAGGAGCATGTTAGTGTTAACTTGTTCCTGCCCCCTCAGAAGATTGGGCTCTTCAAGGACTGGGTTGGTTTTAAGGACTGGTTGTTAGATCATCCTAAAGGGTACTTCAAGCCACTCTGAGCTGCAGGACATGTTTCAAAGGCATGCAGTTMACTTGGTTTGGATCTTCATTTAATGCCATGTTCTCCACATGAAAGTCAATCACCAGTGTCACATGTACCCTTTAAAGCTTTACCAAGTGGGATTAGGCTGGGCTGCAYTCTTCCTGTTTGCAAAGGAATAAATAAATCTCTGATGTTGGATCAGTGGTTATGGTGGGTTGCCCTTAGGGACTGATGGCAACCTTGGCTCTCYTTGCATGCATATGTAATCAGCAGATGATCTGGCACTCACTAACTAAATAATAAATGTATTGTGTTGCTGTGTAGTGCTAGAGGTCATGGAGAAGTGAGTAAGATGTATTAACAAAAGAAAAGAACCRTCTAGAATATTAGCTAAAGCTGAGCTCCTTCCATGACAGTGACAACAAGGAGCTGAAAAGGAACATACTTGAACCAATCTGGAGCTTTTTCAGGTACCAGCAGACCAGAAACATTATAAATAGAAATGTTTATAATATATTTAACTACATAACTGTTACATGTAATAGATTGAGCTACATATAAGCCTTAAAAACAAAAGTTCAGGACATGAATTGTGCAATGTGTGKGTAAGATAAAACACAGGCATGGAAATATGATCCATTCAAGCTCACTGTCTCTGCCAGATTTTTTTCTAATTGAAACTGACAGTTTAGAAGTATTAAATGATGTTAAACTAAACAGTATCACTGTTCACCATGGGAACAGTTTATTTAGTGTATGTATCAGTATGAAAACTGTACTTAGCAGTATATTTTCTATATGTTTTCCATGTTTTCCTCAGGCATTTCAGCAATACATCATATATTTAAATGGTGAATTTAGAGTATGGTARATGTTGCTCTTGCATCAGTTTAAAATGTGAAACACTGCACAATAACACAGAATATTTTGTAATGAAGAAGAGCTGACTATCTTTTATTACAGCCATAAAAAGGTAATCCATCCTTCTGGTTTACCTTGTGTTACTACATCTTTACTAGTTGTATCCTTGAAACTTTCCATCCACAGTTTATTTAACCACCTTGTCTCAAGGACTTTATGCTAAGAGAACACAAAGTATTTGCTGGCTGATCTCAATGTAATTTCCCTGTGGCCAGGGAAAGGTATTAATCTCAGAAATCTGCATAAAGTTACATGGGAACTTTGGGGATTTTTTAAACAAGAAAAGGTTTTAAATTAATTTCTAGCCATGTTGAGGMACTTTCCTGATCAACTATTCCATAGTTCTTAGGTTAATGCTGTTTGCCCTCAGTCATGAATGTGGTCTATTTTATTGGTTCCTGGTGAAAGTTCCCCATTTCTTTACCAAGAACAAAAGCCCCACTGAGCAAAGCAGCCTTATATATGGTAAGAGTTTCTTTTCTCAGGATTGTTACCTTGCTGAAAAAGCTCTTGTTCCTGTTTTTGTTATTGCTTTAATGCAAATAAAAGCAGACTGTATTTTGCCAGTGAAAGACAAATAATAAAAATGTGCATTAAGATATTTGATGCCTAATAAAATCTCAGCAAGACATGCCRTGCAGTTCAGTGACTTTTGTGAATTATTAATACGACAGGGTTTGGGATCTGTAGTGTTAAATGCAGCAGTGTTTGTTTCTTTCACATCCACTGATCCATCTGTTACAAAAAAAAGAGAAGAAACGGATGCAAACATCTGTGTTCTAATGACATTTGTGTGTTTTATGTAAAATACAAAAGAAAGTAAAAGACTGAGAATTGGTTTGTTATTCTCCAGCTCAACTCAGGTGTGATTAGAACTTAGTTACTGTTACCATGCTTCTTCCTGTTTGCAGTGCTTTTGTTGTTTGTGTGACTCAGGTGTTGCAAATACTCGGTGACTGTACCAAATAACATCATTTGCGTGGATTCTGAGCTTGATGCTGCCTGTGTTTGCAGTAATGACAGCCATAACATGCTCTACCAGTTTCTGGGCTGGTTTCTAGTAGAAATAAAGATCATCAGAGTTGGATTAAAAGTAAATGGTTATTTATTTCCTTCTCTCAGTTTTTAATGAGCCCATGTTATTTCTCCTTATTCTAAGATGTTGAATGAATATTTCAAATATAAACTTAAAACAGTTTTCAAGGAATGAGCTGGTCATCCAATTATCAATAATTTATTTCTAAACTTTCATCCAGTCAACAAAACATCGTGTTGTACTGCTTGAGAGGTCTCAATTTATGATAGAACCTGGCACAAGGTCTTTAATAAGTGTATAGMTGTAAATCAGGATCTGTCTGTTATTATCTCATAAATAATTTCTGATAGAATGTCTTTATTTCTGCATTGTGCTGTGATAAGAAGAAAATTTCGACTAATGAATTCAATAATAATTAATTAGAAAAATTCAACAAATAGGCACAGTGGACTGGTGAGTGTAGGCCTGAAYTGACTGCCAAGGCAGCATATGAGGCTCTCTGTCTTGCTACATGTTAATTTGACACCCTGCTTGATTTACYATCTCTTATTGCTGCATGCAGATCTGTGATATGGGAATAACCAGTACAAGATGAAGTCAGATGTGCGTTCTGTAGTCTTCTTTTGAATGGAAGATTTAGGTCAAGTATATTCTCTTTAATCAGCAGTGGAGCTCAAAGCAGAATTCAYATATGAAGTCTCTTTGAAATAGGTAGATGTGAATTATTACATCTTACAGAATTTCCTGGAATGCCTTACTAAGGGTCAGGTGAAGTCATGTGGATGATGGTTATTCTCATTGCTCAGGTGCAATATGAATAGAATTTTGTTCATGTTGTGTGCCCTTGTAACACAGATATTTGCTGCACTCACAGAAGGTTTGTGGATGACTGCTGTTGCATGTTTCTGGTTTGTCTGTATTCCTCCCAGCTGCTGTGCTTGAAATGTGAATCTAGAAGTCCTGGAACGGCTATGGAATAGTTTCAGTGTTGGGAGGCAGTAAGAGCTGGTGTGTAGGGCACTGTCYTTCAAGTCCCAGACAATTCMCAGACTGTTTTGATGTCTGTGTGACAGCRCTGGTCAGGGGAGTGACACTTGTCTCTGATTGGGGCAGAACTTTCCTTACACCAGGGTGTGAGAGTGTCCTTGAATTTCTGATTTTCCTCTGTGGTGGTGATGAGCTGCAGCTCTCTGAAACTCTCTKTCCTTCAGCATGGATTCTATTTTCCATGATTAAGTGTGTCCTGACTTGGATAGAGCAGACATTTCTGTGCTTCCAATGCATTTCAGAAAACATGAGGGAACTAGAGCACAGGCCTTCTGTGTTAGTATGTAAATGCTACAAAAGGTGCTTGTTTTAAAACAAAAAACTTGCACATGTTAGCAGTTATGATATTGCAAATCGGCCAATTATATTAAAACTCCAAGATTTACTAGCTGCAAGAATTCACACGACATCCAACTAAAGGTTTTTGTTGCCTTAACTTTAAACTGTGGTGCAGAAATTACTGCTGAATGTGATTTGCACAGGTGCAAACAACCAGCTCTTTGTTGTGGTTGATTTTCACCAGTTTTTTTGTTTAAAATTGTTATATTGGAAATATCTTCTGCTTTTTCATGCTTTCAAGTTAATTTCAGGGCATTTAAATTTGGGGATTTGGTTTGAAATTGGTGTGGATGCCATTACTGTCAGCAAATTGCCCATTCTCCAGAGGAATCTGTAGCCTGGGATGCCCATCTTTCCTTCCCTGGGTGTTGGAGCCACTGCCATCTGYCAGCAGAGTGCCATTGCTGCTCCCTGTCACCTGCTCTGTGGGCACCAGTTTGGGTAGTGGGGTGCAGCTCACTGCTGTGCTCCTTCCAAACCWCCTGGTTATAAGGCTTTTGCAATATTTATGCACAGTAGAAGGAAGGGAGGAAATACAGACTATTAAGTATATTGGGAAAATGTCTGACAGCTATCCTGGATGTACCTGGGAAATGGTAGTTGTAGTAGTAATGTTAAATGTGAAATCAGAAAGCTTTGATGCTTCTGCACTATAAATAATTACTACCAAAGGCGATTGCCAGTGTGCAGAGTTGTTTGCAGAGGGATTCTTTTCTGATTGTTAAGTGTAAGTATATTTAGACAGAAAATTATTTTTGTTCCTGAAAGCCAGGGAGTTGTTGTAAATGGGAAGAATTAGCAATTTGGACTCCACAGAGCAAACACCAGCCTGGTTATTACAGATGAGACTTGATGGATGTAGTTATATTGAGGTTAGCAAAGGAAGCTATTCCTGTATTTTACATTTTAATGACTGAACTCAGTAATTTTTTGTGAGCAGTTGAATTTACAGTTTTCTTGAAAAACTACTTAGTTTGGCAGTCTTCCTTTCTGAAATGTTGCAAATATTTCCAAGCCCTTGATGTCCCTCTTGCTAAGTCACTTTGGATCCAAAAATCTTCGCTGAGAAATCTGTGGCACAGACATACTCTAACACAATAATAGAATCCAAATAATTGAAATTGAGGGAAGGAATAAAGGAATTTACCAGAGTCTCCTACACTTTGCCTGTGGTGTTTTTGGACTGCAGTCCAGAAATTGTGACTCCAAAATCTGAGATTTTATTGTGTAAGTGAAAYGCTGCAGGCTTTTGCAAGGCAAGATGTATTGGGGAAATAGTGCTAATACCTTCAAGTTTAAAATAAATACAAGTAGCTAGATGAGATCCGACTACATGTGACAGCAGGAGATACCTAAACACTTAAACTAGGACATGCCATTATAGGTGGAACCCGACACTAGGAGAGCTGCTGCACAGTTCAAGCAAACTTGAGCACAATTTTTTCACATAGAAACAGTAACTTCACTAGTTTAAACAACCTGGACAAAGAACTTATTAAAGGAAGATTTGAATGGACTTTGTTAAAGTCTTGTGCTTTAGCTTGTAAGTGGTATGTAAAGAGTCACTGGCTTTTTTTCTGTTCCTTGTTTTGTGCCCTGCTGAGAAACCTTCTGATGGAGCATGGAAAGATTCTCCTTTTTTCAGTTTTATTTTTCAAAAACTGCTTCTGTTGATGGAAGCATGAACAGAGTTTATTGACAGAGTTCAATAGTAGCACACTGGGCTAAAATAGAGATGGGGCGAAACACCTGATCATCATAATAGTTCTTAAAAGCAGCAATCCAACAGTTCCCTTTAACATCTTTACAAATCAAAATCCCCAGAGCTCATCTCTTCAGCTTTGGGGCTGTCCAGATCATTTCCATGGATCTCCATTTCTGTTTTCAAAACTAGCTGCTCTAAAAACTGTCCACTTTTTATGTTGTGTTTCTGTAAAATAGCTGATTAGTCATGCCTGTATTAGATATTTACAACAATAAATGTGATATAAGGCATGAGCCTTTATCTATATTTAAGATCTTTTAGCTCACAGATAGCTGTCAAACTTGCTATCAGTCTTTCTACCCCAGTCTGGTTCTAACATCCAGTAACATGACACACTTGAAGAACTGGAAGAAGGCTCCATTGATCAGTACTTATAGTTCAAAATTCAGGCTGAATCTAAAATAAATCTGTTTCCCTTGACATGYGGTCAAGACTGGAAATTATGTAAGAGAACATGAATATTTTTGGACTAAATATCTCACAGGAATAATTAACATTTTYCCCTGGTTCAGACAGCCTTCTACCCAGGCAACAGATGGGTAACCTTTACTCTTAAACCTAATGGTCTGTGCTTCTGGTACGTGTCTTCATACTGCTGAAGTTCCTTTGATTTCCTTTTGGCCACTTTCCAGAKCATCTTTTAATTCCTTTTGTGAAATTTCCATGCCAGCTTTTATTTCTGCCAGAAGGCAACTGTTCCATCTCTGTTTGAGCAGGACCCTAAAACTTTAAATTCTCAGAATTTCTCTCTCTGGAAGTAATACTCCCTGCTCAGACTTCAGAGACATCAAGAATATGTAGATCCAAGCCCTGTTGGGGAGAGAAATAGGACACAGAATTCCTTCCTTCAGTACAATTATTCCCTTTCCATTTGCTGCTTGACTTGATTGTAGTGATACTTGGCTTTTATCTGCAGTACTTGCTACTGTTTGAGTTCCAGGAATCTTTATTAAAAAAAAGAAGTCCAGCCAAAACCACAAGTCATTTGGTACTCTTTGCCAAATTCTTTCTGCTCTCTGTATGTATCCATTCAATCTTCCAGGCAAGACCTGGAAGTGTCAGTACCATTCTTTTACTGTTGTTTAAGGACACAGATGTGACTGAAAAAATCATCTTGGACCTGATTAATTGGTCTGTAGATGACCCTCAGGTGCAGGGGGAAGGTGTTTTTAAAATTTGAAGAGTCCCTTTTTCTGCACCATTTTACTGGAAAGGATTTTTTTGGGGGGGAGGTCTGGCAGCCTTCTTGGGTAAGGTCCCACTTAAATATGTTAATATCTGCAGACCTGGTTGAAGGGCAGGGTCAGGATTTTACCATGTTATCATAAAGGAAAAGCTTGTGGTGTTTTCTCTTTGTTATTTGTTATGAGTCACCCCTGAAAGTGAGGGTGGCTGAGGTTCTTGTTAATAGATCTCTTGCAGCAGATCAGAATGAAATTACACTGAATGAGTGTTTATATATATATATATATATAAAAATATAATATGTTTATGTAGGGATTATTTTATAATAAAGTGCTTGCCATGGAAAGGAGGTATTTTGGTAATTATCTATCTGTAGTAATATAACAGTATAAAAGTGTAAAGATACCTCTTCAGAAAATACATAGGGGAAAGAAAGAATGAGAAGAAAAGGATAAGAGCAGATAGTGGAAAGGAAATACATCACCAGCCATCTAGCAGGGAGACTTGCTTGTTGTTATTTGGTGTCTGTTGGTTGAAGTGATGGTCAGAGTGGGGGAAGCCCCCAAAACACAAAGTTCAGTGGGTTAATAAATATTCAGGTTTATGTCAGACACCTTCTCCCTCACTAGGGGGTCAATTTTACACTGTGTGTAACACTGTGGATCACATGCAGTCCTCTGGTGAGGAATTTTGGAAAGGTCCCCAAAATTAGTCAGGGGGCRCTCTGGGGGTCTTTGATGGTTTATGAAACCTTCTAAGACATGACAGCTGCCCCTCATGCCAGTTGTGCCCCGTCAGAAGGGATGAAAACCTTCTGGTCTATGTGAATGCCCTGGTCCTTCCCCAGGGAGAAGTTGAATAACTGAGCCTGTTATATAAGGGTGATAACAAGCATTATCCCACCTCTCACCTGCCTTTTCCCTCCCATAGCTCAAACCCCAGCCTGTAGCCTCTGCTACAGGTGCTCACCCCCTCTGTGCCTGGGCTGTGACCTTGCAAACCCAACCACTGCTAATGCAAAAGGCTGATGGATTGAGTCACTACCCATTAACATTTCAGTCTCTCATGCCATCCTGCTATAGAAATGGTAGTGACTAAATAATCAAATTTTTAAATTTTMATGTCARTTTATTACTCTTGAAAAGTRATAAGTTTTAAAAAAMCAAAATGCACTACCTGGGTTTGTTAGGACACTAATGTTACTGTACATGTTTCTATTAAACAGTAACAATGTCATCTTTAAAATCCTGACAATTTGTTAACAGCCTTTGTGTAATTGTGATTTGGTATCTAATGAAGTCTGTTGAGAATCTGCCACTGGCTGGAGCAGGATTGGATCCAGGTGCATGGCTTTGCATGGCTGTACTCKATGTACATATTGTAAGTCCAGAAAAATAGATGTATTTATATGCAAACCACATACTGTGTTTGTGATTTGAGTCATGATTTTWATCTTATAGAATTGTAGAATGGCTTGAGTTGGAAGAGGTCATAAAGACACCTTTCACTAGACCAGGTTGCTCAAGGCCCCATCCAAGCTGACCTTGAGCACTTTCAAGGAAGATACAGCTTCTCTGAGCAACCTGTTCCAGTGTCTCACCTCAACATCTGTTCTGCATCTATACATCTATTCACCTGCCTTCTCTCTGCCTCTGTTTGTTCTAACTAGGTTTGTACAGTAACCTCAGTTGCTTTTGTCTTCAGTACAATGCTGTCTAGTGTGGGGATGTAGTTTATAACCCCTGGTACTGGAAGAGGTTTTTTGGAAGAGTTTATCTTAGTGCTCACCAAAAACCTTTCTGGAAATTTCAAGTGTGCTAAATCTTCAGAGATTCAATACCATTGCTGTCTTTGTTCTTGAGGACAGCAGTAGGTGAAGATGAAAATGTGGCTGAACTCCATCTACCATATTCAGACTTGTTAGAATCTACAAAGCTTAGTTTATCCTACTGCTGTCAGGTAAAAGTACATKCTGCAGTTTAGCACAAAAATTTCTGGGAGCTAAAATTATGTGGCTTTGTTAGTTTTCTTAGGGTTTACTGCAATTCTGTTCATCAGTAAACCATATGCTGTCCTTTAACCAAAAGAACAGATTTTTTGTAGCTTCTATAGCTATTTAGAGTTATCATTTTGTTCATTTACATAACAAGTTAGGAAATCTACTTGGAAATTCCCATGCATAATATGATTTATTGAATTTAAGGTTAAAATCAGGGTTAAAATKATCTAGTTGAGCACTGTGACCTTAATACTGTCTTTGCAAGTTTCCTTAGGAGCTTAATGCATTCAGATTTATACTAACTTTAGTACCACCCATTTATTTTTTTGATTCTGTTGTCTGCTATATGATTTACTCATGCTGCATATTGTTTTCTTTTAAATACTGCTAAGTCTTTGCTTGAAGCAAAACTTCTCTCCAGGTTCTCTCTTGGAGGTAATTTGCTCCTGGCTACTTTTTTAGCTTTCTGAAATGTAAAGTAATTGCAGTTCAGGTTTTAATTGTATGTCTTTTTCTCCTTTTTGAGAATATGCTKCCTGGACACATCTCTTTGTTATTTAAAGGGCTGATAAATGTGTCTAAGTTGTATTAATTTATGTGGCAGTAGAATTCAAATTAATGCTTACCAGAAGATCTTTCAGTGTGTGAGTAGTATGAAAGGTATAATTAAATCTCTCTGAAAAAAATTACAGGATATTTCATGAATGTCAGTAACATAGTTTTAGCCCTTAAATAATTTTTCTTTGTTACAGTACTTTTTAGGATTGTATCTACAGAACCTTAAAGATGTATGTCTTAAGAAAACAGTAATTTTTTTTCCTCTTCATTTGCCCATTTGGGTTTGTGCTAACTTGTGAGGCTCCTATTATCATCCTATATTATGCTTATACAGATTCCATGAAGTTCACAGTGTCATAATGACACAGAGGGGTTTTKGAGCTATGTGCAGAACATTTAGGTAAACACTTAAGCTGATGAGGAGTCTTTCTGTAGTTGGTGATTCCTGTTAAGAGCATCCCAGAGTTCCTGGGCTGAGGACAAACCTGAAAGATTAACCCACTATAAAGGAACAGAGTGGCTGAAGAACTTACACAGTTGCCTTTTTTTGAAAAAAAATGTGTGCCACGTGCAGAATTACTCACTTCAATTAATCACTCTTAAAAAGTGGTTAACTTTGTCAGGGTCTGGTTCAGTCACTTGTGGAAGAGCACTGAACTCTGGCTCACTGCTCAACATGTAGCCCCATCAGGGGTGAGTGGAGTTTCCCTTTGTTCTGCTCACTTTCTTCCTAGTGTTGGGCCAGTGTGTGGTTTGCTGATGTCAAGGCTCATATTTGACCTAGCACCCAGGATAACCACAGGTCCTTTCCAGATGCTTGCTTTTCAGCCASATGTCTGGAGCTCTTCTGCTCCAAGTGCAGAATCTTGCACTTCTTGCTGAACCTCTTGAAGTTACTCAGAGTCTATATATATATTTTTTTTTACTTTTTTCCCATTTCTTGCCTTCCCTTAGTTTGTAACTTGGAGGTGAAGCACTGAGCTTGTTATGTTAGTTATCACTGTGGATATTTGACATTGTTTTAGATGTCTTGCAGTCACAGGGCACAGTGAATATGCCCTCAGCTTGGTTAGCACCAGAGTGAATTTTCTGTATGTTTTTTCATGAATCAGCTAGCATCATGTTTTTGGCTACCACCATCTGCCAAGATTGTTTGAAATATACCAAATATCTCTAGGCATTTCTGCTTCAGGAAAGACAWGTTGATTCTTTTCTTTGTGAGAAAGATGGCATTTTTATCTGATATCTCAAATAGCAAGGGTGGAAATTATATTTAGTGTGCAGTGGACTTGAAAGAAATCAATATTCTTTTTAGCTTGCATTAAAAAAATCATAGGTTCTTATCAAAATCATACCATATAGAATATTGAAACTGCTATATCCCTTTTTCTGTGGAGACTGTAGATTAAAGTTCAGGTATCAGCAGTATAATTTCTGGATGCTGGGATTTAAGTGTGGGCTCTGTAACAGTGATGACTGACATGATTCAGCTGTAGRTACAAAAGGTTTTATTTCATTTCATCAGCTCTAGGTTGTTTGGAGAGACCCAGGTGGGACTACAGCCCTCTCACACCTGCAGGGKATGCAAAAGATGATGTTCAAGCACCACCTGAATGTTGTCACTTGGGAATCCACTGCTGCAGCCATTGTTGCATGTATTCATTCATGTAAAGGCCCACACAATGGACTGCACACCATTTCTTTTTCCAAGTCATGGAGACTGAAAGGTGGCTTTTTTTTCATTTTTTAAAGGGAAGATGAACTGTAGAAAAAACAATTGTTTCTATAGGACTCACAGGGAAGTTTCTGGCAGAGGTCATATTTCAGTCTGGGGATGGTTCAAGTGCCTCTTGAAGTGTTTGGTGCATATAGGTCAATGCAGACTGTAGGAGGCTGGAGAACAGGAATTTGTGGGGAGAAAATCAGGATGATGTCAGCAAAGGAAAGGCTCTTTGAAACATTTATTGCATAAGGTGTTTGTTTTTGAACACTTAAGACTTTTTTTTAAAATAAATGTATGGTACYCTCAAAGTGAGAGAACCAGTGCATGGATATATTTGTAGATTACTGAAGTAAAGAAACAAAAATCCACATTGTGACCAATTCAGCTTTCAATTGTAGATGTTCCCCTCTCCACAGTTTTACCATTTACCAGTTTGCATTTCAGTGAGWGTAAATGTATTAGAAATTCTAGTCCTTCCAATGATTAATAGAAGATATTGTCAAATGTTTCAAAGTATTTGCATTCTTTTCTCTGGAGACCTGATCAGTACAATCAATGCATTGTTACTGTAATATCTAGATTATTCATGTGTCATGACCTTTTGGGGACTCTGAGAGGGCTTTAGGGAACACATAAAACCTAAGGTCGTCAGCTTTTCATTTTGCTTCTTTCTGATGCTCATTGTTTTTGTCACATGAAGAAAAGRAGCAGATTTACTAAAATTCCTGTTAATGTTGAGAATAATCACTCTCTTAGAAGGTGAACAGGGCATTGATCTGTAGTGCCCAGAACAGAATTTATCAGTCCTGTTTATYTGAGCCAACCTGCTCTGTCTTATTTTATATTCAAATATACTGAATTTATTGAATATGCTATTATAYGTATGACCAATTGTTATTATTTCTCTTGGAGACTTCTTTCAAATATTTTGGCAAAGTCTGTTTGTAGTCAGAGCTCATAGACAGCTATAATTATATTCCAGTTAGCAGATACTGAGAGACACAAACTGTTCCATTGCATTGAAGGGGTTGGTATGTCGGAAATGGGAACTTTAGAGAAAAACAAAATGCACTTGCAAATTAAAAAAAAAGAAGAAGAAGAAAACAAGCTGTCCAGCATTTTGTTAAGGAAGTGATTGATGCATGAGTCTGTTTTRCCCAAATAAGAAGTGAGCAATTCTATTTACCCCTATATTTACTCTTCAGTTTAAGTAATRGATGCARTTTGTGTGGGTTTTTTGGGTTGGTTTTCTTTTCCTTAGTGGAGTTGTTCTGCCATAAAATAATCATGTTTTCCTTGCCTTGCTTTCCATGCTTTTCAGCAGTTCTGAATGATGCATACATCTCACATACATAGGCTTTGTCTTGTCTTTCAGTTCACTTGCAAGATTAACATTGCTGTTGACCAAMGTTAAGCAAATGCAATGAAGGCTGATATTTTTCCAATTAATTATTGGAAATTGTTCCTGCCTGTGAMCATCAGTATTCAGAGCACACTCATACCAGAATAAAGTGGTTGGTCCTTAGCTTCCAGCCCTCGGTGTCTAAACTTGACAATTCCTCAAAAAAACCCCATCATGGTACTCCTGAAAGGTACAGAAATCTCYTTTGGAACAAGCACTCATGTTTTAGTMRGGCTTTAGAGAGTTAGTGTGGAAAWTGAAAAACATTGYATTCATCACCACACTCAAAAGRATGATTTATTAATGTGTTTCAGATAGAGTTATTTTTGTCTCTGTCTCTCTGATGGGATATAAAAATCATTTGAATGTGTCATACTAAAAACTGGTGGCTGAAAACTGTTGACCCAGCTGGAAACCGTGGGAACTGTGGAAAGTTTCCTTTTCTCCTTTAAAAAGGAAAGAAGTCTTTGTTAGGATAGATTCTTGTGGTAAACCTATGTAGATTTAYGTTGAAGTAAAATTAACTGCCTCTATGGAATGGGTTGAACAGGGGAAGCAAAATAACTGTTCCTCTATTAGGTAATTCATATAGTAATGGTTTCTGTAAAGGAAATGTATGAAGAGCAGAAAACTACCATTTTGAAAAGGAGGTAGAACGGAGAGCTACTCAATGGTTATTTGTTCCTGTCAGAGTTTAGAGGTGATTTTAAATTTGATTTCCTTAATTATTTTATTTAGGCTATCTCATTACGTTGGTTCTCAATGACCATATCTCAGCTTGCTACAAAGGTAACTGGCAAGAGCACCATCAGCTCATGAACCAAAGAATCCAGATGGCTGTGAATGGAGCTCCATGGAAGATGTGAAAGTAATCCAGATATTTCTGTAGGRACTGGGGGTTCTTCACCACCCCCCAAAATGTACTCGCTCAAATCAGGCATTTTCAAATTCCTTTTTTTTCCGTCACTTGTAATGTGGAAGGTGCTGTCTGACAGCCCTGGAAATTAAGTCCTCTATTTCTCCACAGGACAGGTATAGCAAGGGCAGCAGCAATGCAAGCTTCCCCACACTGTCCTGCCAATGTTCCTCAGCCCAGTTCTGAAGAAGTCTCTTCTGGAGGTGAGTGGGTGGAAGGGTCTCTGTGCAGAGACTGCTGCAGGGCAGAGGTTCCTGCAGCACAGGCTGCTGGATGGAGGCTGCTCCYTTGTCTTGAGTGAGCCACCAGTCTTTACCAGATCATCAGTTTATCATCCTAAAGCAGCGTGGGCTGGATTCRTTGAGGTTGCATTATTCTGCTTGATTGTCTTCACGTTTTGGTATTTCTTTGTGGTTGGATGGCACCTGTGCATTTTTTTTTCTTTTTGCACTGTTTTTTGTTGTTAAAGACTTTGTCGATGCTTTATGTACACGTCTCCAAAGTGGCATGTGAACAACTGAATGGAGCCTGGTTGTAAATGTGGTACAGAAAAGCAGTTACTGGTGGCAGCTGTGTGTGCAAGAGGAGCTGCAGGGCACTAGGCCAGGAGGCATGCTTTGGAATGCACCAGAAATTGATAAGAAAGTGTGTGTTGGTTTCCAGTATCTCAATGAATGATTAGGTTTCTGTTGCAAAGCYGTATCTTAACCATTTCTCTCTTCATAATTACTATGTAATTTAGATATTAACATCAATTAGGCTGGTAAACTAATGTTCTTTTTTAGATTATTTTGCAATTAATTAAATCTGCCTATCTAAAGCTAGGCATGCAACATTTTACACTGTATGAAAATAAAGAATATGTATTGCAGTTACAATGGATCATAGTCAAACAAACCAGAAATATGTGATAAATTATGTGAGAGGAATTAATCACTGATGCAAGTTTTCAGAACAACAATAATGAGTGCTTACCAGTTTGGCAGATTAATTCTCCTATGCATTCCTGGAGATGTTTAAGCACTACATATTTCAAATACAATTAGAAGTATTCTKTTTTCAGCCAAATTTACATCTCTTAAACACAGAAATAAATCTGAGAAAATGGGAAACAAAGGCTTAGCAAGGCTGTTAGGTCATGGCAAATTACTTTTCTAGTTTCAARTGCTGTGTGAAGGATTTGCAATGCCTTGATTGCCATTTGTAGTTGAGGCYCTGAAGTCWGTTTAASTCTGTTTCTATGGCTGTTTCTAAACAGGTATGATAACAAGAGACWATAGTACAACTCAATAAATGTATGAATTGAGCATTGTTCCTGTCTGTTTCCATGAGGTCACAGAGTAAGAAGAGTTAATTTTCCTAGTCAAAGTAGAYTTCCTAAGGGGATTTCTTAATTTTTTAACTTTAAAGGATATGAATCAGAATAGTATTCATTCCATATACAGCTAAAACAGTTCCTGAGGTTTTTTTTTTTAATTTTATCAGCTAGCAGGAGCTATAGACTTGTGTTCATAATTACAATTAATGAGGAAGTCCTGTTGAGAAGTTATTTGAAACTGATCCATTAAGTGGAAAACAGTTTGGGGATCCTTGTTATTAGACTACATGGCATTAGGACATTTRCTAATAAGTCACCTTACTTAATGTTTGTAGGGTGCCAATAAATCATGTGGATGTGATTGTTTTCAGCTCTTTTGAATGCACTGCAGGGTGTTGATCTCTTACTGATGTTGACAAAGCTGTAGGGAGGCCCAGAGTTGGCCTCCCACACACCTGAAGCTCAGAATTTCAGCTCAAACCTCCCTCTCTGCCATGTAAACCTTTGAAGATAATTATATACCTTGTCACCATTAATCCTTTTTTATAATAGACTTTTTAAAAATTCCAGTACAAAAATACATTTTCAGTACAAACACAAAAGAGTGGTGGTAGAAACTGCTTTCTTCACACGGTATTTATTCCTAGCACATTCATCTTTCTGTCTCTGCATCTGCTTTCTGTGAATACTAATTAATACAGACTCTGATATTTTCCTGCATATTTACATTGAATCGTGGTGATCTAAAGTAGCACACTTGTAAAGCCAGCATATGGCCCAGAGCATGCAGAGCTCCTTGATCCTGGAGTCCTGACTTATACAAATCTGTTGTTCCTGCCTGTGAGAGAGGCTTTGCATTGTGTTCATAGTTACAGATCCCTGACTTGAGAGCTTCCACTTTATCAACTTGTCCTTGCCTCCAGTTATACCCTAGTGATTGTACAGCCTCTCGGAGCTCCTGCCCAGGGACTGGGGGTAAAGGAAGGCTAATCCAGGTCTTTCATGACCATATACAAATATTTTCCTGAAGATACAGGAAATTGGTTTGAGGCTTCAGATCAATTTACAAACTCCTTTTTTTCACCAACCACTAGAAAAGAGAATTTAAGGGACATAGTCAGAATTTTGGATCAAGTGTCAGAAGCAGAGGCTGCAAACAAGGAATAAGAAACACTTTAGGTTCACATTGAATAATGTGTGGTCTTTGCACAGTTGGGAAACCCCTGTGCTAAAATATTGTTCCTTTTTGGACTTTCTGTCTGTGAAGATAATATAGATCTGTTTATAATAGATCCAGAAGGGACTTAGCTTATTCCCAGTCTTCTGGAGATCCATCYTGAAAGGAGTTTCCCTAGCAGGTCTGGAGTTAGGGTGAAGTACATTGGTCTGTCTGTGATGGTCTGCAAGGAACTGTGTAATCTTAGATTGTTAAAAGAAGTGTTTATTTGAGGCATCTGGAAATGTTTCATGTGTCAGCAATGGACTTTTAAAAGTAAATTACTGAGATACAGCAGAAGGAAATGCCTTCTAATCAAAGCTTTATGCCACTGGCATGTATAAGTAAAAGGGAGACTAAAGTACCAARGCTATCAGAAATGAAATCTCACTGCTCAGCCATCAGGCTGTGGRACTGCTTTCACAGACTCATCACACAGTTATCTCAGGCTTCTGTCATGTTACTGGTTAGAATTACTGGGGCTGTAGGAAGGAATTTCTCTTGTCTTTCTAGGTTTCATGAAGGACTAAGCTTTACTGTCCCTTAGTCTTTAAGTTCAGTTTCAGTCCATTGTGACAAGRTACCATTAGCAATGACCAGCTGTAGAACAGGGAATATGAAAAATGCTTGGTTTTAAATTTGTTTAGTATTCTACAGAAATACTGTGGCAYCTGTAAAGGTTTAAGTGTTGCCACACATGGAACTCACTGCAGAACTCTTGCCCTGAGCTCTTACAGGGCAGGAAATWCATTTTTCTGTGCACACATAGAGCCAACCCTCTGTACATGTTTGGATATTCTGGTGATGCAGGTAAAATGTATTTATAGCAGACTCTGTGCAAGGAAAAAACAACCAAATACTCCCCCRAGTCCCACAATAACAATTTCACCCATTTAGTTATTTTCTTTYGAATGCCTAGAAAATTGAGGCCTGCTGAAATTGCCTTTGAGAGCATCACTTTTAATCTTGCAGCAGAGTATTTGAGCTCAGATGCTGAAAACAGTTCAACCAAAAAAATGCCACTTACACAGGATGAGATACGCAGACAATAAATTAAAAGGTGATACAGAATGTAAATCCTCTTTCGGGAGTTTATGAGAATGCCATCTGATTATCATAATGACAACACAGGTAACCATCATTCTCTGCATTCCCTTATATCCTGACTCCCAAATGAGCTGGGTTTTGACAAAGTCAAACTAGAAGGTTATCTACAAAACCCCATGGTTTTTGTTTTCGTCATTCTTCAGTTTCTAGGAAGCCTGATGAGACCTAACAGCTCAAGATATCTAAATTTTCAGTAAGTTTTTTCTACTTTAATAGGCAGCAAATGAAAAATTAGCAGAGTAAATACTGACACTTTGGAATTGTGAGATTTTTCTGGGGCAAAAGGAAGGTTTGTTTGCACTTAAATACTGTTTGCAATTTCTTTCTCAGGCTCATCTACTGTGCATTTGGACTTGACAGTGAATTTCTCCTGCACTTTAATGGCTGTTGTGCCAGGAGGCTGTGGATTTTTTATATTTTCTTTTGCTTGCTCAAATACTCTAGGCTCTTACAGGGAAATTAATCAAATTAGAAAATTTGTTCTTTTATAAAAAAATACTTAAGAACATGCTTTAGGAAAAAGAGAGCTTAAWTTGTTTTAAAGGACAGATGCATCTTAAAAAGCACTTACATTTTAATCAATTCCTTAATTTGTATTAATCTGTAATGAAAAACCCCAGTGATTAAAATCCCAGGAAACTGATTTGAACTTRCAAACTGAGTTGTTAGCTGGAATTTAGAGGTTTTGCTGTAACAATCTATCAGATCCTATCTGTGTGTTAAGTGCTGAATGACCTTGTGCCATTTATATTGCTCTGTGGTTTGTCAAAAGAAAAAGCTCAATTTGATAATTAAGTAGGCGAGAATGAGAAAAATGTATTCTGGCAGTTTGTGACCAATTTGGGAGGGGAGTGTCCTGTTTGTTCTTTATGATGGAAACAGTGAGATAACTTAATAATTACATTTATTCTGCCTAGCAATAGCTTTTTTGAAATATTTTTTTTTAATTCTGAGATTTTTTTTCCCTAGTGTTTACACCAACATTGTTGGTTTGTGAGGAAGGAGTCTCTGTGCTAGTTTACTAATTTTGTAAGAGAGCTGGAGTAAAGGCTGCCCATTTATGTCAGGTAGAGCWCAATGGGACAGTATTCTTTAGCCTCCAGAACTGTGAAAAAACATTAWGAACTGATGTGTAATTGGAAAGGAAACTTCAATTGTAAATAGGTTTTGAGGCTGYGTTTCTCTTAGAATTTTGGGTAGGAATTATTTTTTGTTTCTTTTAATTGAGGTTTGGCTGCCAAGTTCTGAATGATTTGGATCRGTTTTGAAGGTCTGTTTGGAATAATTGACTCAGTTTTGTCTCCTGCCTGGTGGCTGATGGGTTGTGCTGTCCCCAGTGGTGTAGAGGATACTGGGGGACCTTTGGGGGGCCCTGTAGGGTGGGTGCTGCTGCTTCCTTCCATCCCCCTGCTTTCTTCTGCATCTCCCTCCCTATAAAATATCCTCTTGGCTAAATGCTTGTGCAGCAGAAATCTGATGTTATGGCCTGTGTACTTTGCCTTTGCTGGTTTCATAGCTGRCAGTGCAGGGACTGTGACAAGTGCACTGTGAACTTGCTGCTCCTACCCTTGAACCTGTATAKGGATTTCTTGTGTGGAGTAATCTCCTTTGCTGGGGATAGTGCMAGAGTGTGTTTTCTTGTAACTTGGACTCGAGTCTGACACAAGTTCTGACCAGATTTAATGCTGATTTTAAGCTGAGCACTTCGCAAAGTAAAGGAAGCTGGAAAGCAAATTGAGTTGAGCCTTGCCTGCAAGCAATAACATTTTTTAATCTGTGGTGCTGCTGGTTTCACACTGGTAGAGMTCATTATTTTCTAGTACCTTCCTAATGATGGTATTTTTCTTCCTAGTATTTATACTCTTTTGCTTTTGCTCTTGGTTRCATAGAGTGTGTGCTGAAACTGCCTAGAGATGAGGCTGTGTCATAGGGATCTATTCCACACACTGATCCTGCCCTTGACTTCCCCTCACAGGAACAGGACATGAATGAAAAAAATGCWACTGTGTTAATCTTAGATACAGAAAACCTCTTCTCTGTTCACGGGATCAGTTTTGTAGTATCAGTGTGCAAAAGAAAGAGCTGAACTGATGTTTCTGGCAGTTGACTGTAGAACTGCATGGAAATGGGAATGGAGGAGTGTCTGATGCCAACAAATCAGGAAAAGCCATTGTAAAACAAACCTAAAGCCTCTTCCATCCTGTAGGGATTTATAATTGGTGTCAGCARGGAGATCTACTAACCTGACTGGGGCTCAGAATTTTCCTTGCAGAAGAGGAGCTTGTTTTACATTGTCTGCAGACAGTGTGTCAGCAGTTACACTGTGCTTCATCTGGACAGACAATTATGCCTTTCTCTCTCTCTCTTTCTATGAGCCAAGTAAACATAAAACCTAAATTGAAGATTTGATAATAGGGAAAAAACCTCTGTTGTTGCTCACTCTTTTATAAGATCTGGCACTGTGCTAGAAGGCAGAGAGCRCTGTGGTATGAAACCAAACATTTCACTGAAGTCAGTATTGCTAATCTCAAGTGAAGGTTTCCACGGGCTGTGTCCAAGATCAAGTATAATCTAAATGTTAGATGTCTTAAAAGTATGTGATGAATAGTGGGACAGAGACAGAGATGCATGGTGGGAAGGAAGAGAAGGCTTTAATGGTAAAACTGTAGGGTATGCTCATTTTTATGATCACCATACTCTGTCCAATACCATAGAAGGAGAAAATCCTAATCATGCCAAGAGCTGAACAGCTGTTGCCCTTCTATACAAGCTGATGCCTTCAAGGGTGCATTTACAGAAAAAGAAAACTGGGAACATGGAATGGGTACACAAAACAGGACAGGCTAAGCCAGATAATCTCTAACTTTGCAATATGTATRTATGTACATATATGTRAAGAATAGATATCTATGTATTTGTAGTATATGATTTTTTTCTTGAATCAGAATAAGGTTTTGCATTTAATTTTAAATGTTTTCTCTTTAAATGTGATTGAGGGAAACAAAACATTCTCTTGTTGGAACATAAGTGGCTCTGCTATGCACTTCTATTTTGAATGCTCTGGGATTGTTATGTGTTTTCACAGTAATAAGTTAAATAAGTAGACCTGTATCAGCAGTTTTGAGGATGTGATCTTAGTGTGCAAACATTTGTTGTGTATATTTGATGTGTTACCCTGTGTTTCCAATAAGCCTTTTGAGATGTATCTTTTCAGTATAGTTACCCAGCAGTGCTTGATAATGCTGACCATGGTTCTGTGACAAGCATAGTATTTTGAAGATATTTATAAAAGATAAGTTTATGGAAGATAATTTTTTTTTATCTGTTCAGTTTTCTTCTTCTCTTTCTATGTAGCCTCTTTTTGTCTCTTCTGGTGAAGTGCTYCTGTTTTGAGGATTGCACAGAAGAAAAAACTGGCATGCTGACATCTTAAACACTGCTTGTGGTAGCTTCTACTGTTTGAAGTTTTTGAGGATAGGGAAGGACTTGGCAGTACCTGAGTGTGCACATGAATGATTTCCCCCCCTCRCTGTCCTTGCTGGCAGATGGTCCTTGAAGGATTTTTGCCAGCAAGTGCAAGTCAGAATAGCCCCTAGGAGTGACTGATMCCAGGCAGCCTTTCCCTCTTGCTGAGCTCAGCAGAAAAAGCCTGCCAGTGAACCTGATCCATCATTTTCAAAGTTATTTCGTATTTTKTGTCTCAGAAATCACAGTATCAGCAGAGCAGAGTGTTTAGCTCCCCATGAGAGTTGCCAAACATTACCAAATATRAAATTAAATTATTTTTACAAAATAAATGCCTGGGAGAATGAGTTTCCAGTCTTAATGCTGCAGTTACAGAAGTACCTTTTAAAATACAAGGTTTACATAAATTTTTTGTTCAAAAAACGTTTCCTTGTGAAAAAATCACAGTTAAGACAGTTTTGCAGATTGGGACTATCTTCAGGATGCCAGTAAATGTTGCTCTGTAGCATCACTCTCACTGCCATAATAGCTCTGTATAGAACTGTTGTGGTTTCMCCCCCTCTGGCAGCCAGGCCCCAGGCAGCTGCTTGCTCACTCCCCCACCAGCAGGATCCGGGAAAGAATTCWAAGAGTAAAAGCTGGAAAACTCATRGGTTGAGATAAAGAGAGTGTAATAGGGAAAGCAAAACAAAGAATTAATTCACTGCTTCCCATGGGCAGGCAGATGCTCAGCCATCTCCAGGAGAGCAGGGCTCATTTCATGTAACAGATTTGTTTGGGAAGACAAACGTAATCACTCCAAATGTCCCCCCCTTCCTCCTTTCCTCCCCCACTTGATGTACTGACCAGGATGTCACCTGGTCTGGGGTATCCCTTTGGTCAGTTTGGGTCACCTGTCCTGGCTGTGTCTCCTTAACTTCTCATGCACCCCCATGTCCTTTCCAGAATGGCCATACACCAAAAGCAGAAAAGGCCCTGGCTCTGTGTAAGTGCTGCTCAGCAATAACAAAAGCATTTCCATGCTGTCAACCCTGTGTTCAGCACAAATCCAAAMTACAGCCCCATAATAGCCACTGTGAAGAAAATTACCCCTGCCAAAATCAGTCCATTAACCCAGATTTAACTATCAAATATATATTTAATAATTAATGGCTTTTTTTGGTGTAAAATAATGGAACTTCATTTTGAGGATGAGAATTCCTCTTTTGTATTAATTCTTTTTGAATTCATATTTCTCATTCCTTTTTAGTTGTTCCAAATCCTTCCCTGAGCACTTGTTCTGCCTGACCTCTAACACTGTGGATTAAAAGAAAAAAGAACTCCAGATGGTTCAYTTCATAGAATGAGGGCATCYTWATTTGTAAGGCATTTACATGAGTTAAAAAATCCAACAAAGAAAGTAAACTGTCTTCATCAGAGATCCTTAAAAATTATGTGTGCAGTTTTAGACAACCATGATTGTAGTGTGATGTTGGGTGAGCATCTCCAAGAATTCCCACAGGCTACCAGAGCTAACTGGGCTACACATGCCTGATGAAACTGTGTTAATTGGTATGWGCCCATTCCTTGTGGTCTCTATTGCAATTACTGCAGTAGCAGGTGGTTTTCTGCAGCTGTGCAGAAGTGTGGTTTGGTATCTGGYCATCAGTGAGTGGTTACAGAATTTAGCAGAGATCAGTCCCCTGTGTGCCCCTCATGGATCAARGCAGGTATCTTTTAGTCATATTCTGATGGATTTCCTTCAAATTGCAGAATTCCAGTCTGAATTCTGGGACTTCCTCTCTCTRTGACCAGGCTTGGAAGAAATGCTGGAAATAAATTGCTGAATTGCTGGTGAAATGCCAGTGAAAATACTTCTCTTACTCRAATTTGATGTGATTGTGGTAATAATTGCAGGTATCAGAGCTGATGGGTGACTAAAGTTCTTTTCTTTGAAAAAGATTTTCTTCTTCCTTCTTTGTACCAACCACAAAAAACCCTAACCTCAAGTATAAAATAATGCAGCTAATGCAGAGATCTAATCAAATGTGTTGTTCAACTCTGCCTTAAATCAGTATCAGATACGTATCTTTCTTGTTATTTAAACACTGATAGCACTGAGTCACTAGGAGCAGCTGGTGSCATAAACACAGAGGGAGATGGGTTTCTGCCCAGAGGAATGTAGTGTTAAGTATGAAACAAGAAAGAGACAAGTGTGGGGWTATATTAAAACAGGGGGAACATGAGGTCACGATGACTGGTCAGCACAAGAAGCAGCTGTAATRGGAACCTGGCTGCCAAGTGTCTTTATTTTATGGTAATCCATTTGTTGCAGTGCCCTGAGGAATATGGTTTGTTKTAGCTGAGCTCCAGAGTGGAATGTAGATTGAGCTGATCATCCAGTCTCTGAAAACATTCTTCACACCGAAAATATTCTCATGTTGCTCTTTGTCATCATTTTCTGCAAATAACGATGCAATAATAATAATTATCTCTATAATAACTGAGCAACTGTACTCATACTCAGTTCAAGTGTCCTTGAATACCCTGGCACTCCAGTGATTACTCCAAAAAACTTCAGGTAAACCAGAAAAATTTTGTGGTTACCAGTGAGCTCTGAAAACATTTCAGCAAAACATAGAAATGCACCTGAGGGTTCCTCAAARATCTACAACATAAATATGCAGAAAGAAAATTCATGACAGTCATCTTCTGTGGAGAAACTTAGAGGGTTTCACATGCTTAGAGTCCTAAGCATTTTAATCTTAGTGGGAGTGGATTTGACATGAATGTTTTTATGTTTATTTAAGGGATATGTACAGCAAAATTTGTCACTGTGTTGTGTAGTTTGAATGTAATGCAGTAAATCTGTAAGCCTTGTGTGGGGACCTGACATGCCTTAAGTGCTCTCTCTGTCCACAAATGGCCCTTAGTGAGGTAAAGGCATGGTGATGCAGGGGTCAGGACAGAGTAAAGTGCTCTCCAAAGTGGCTTTTCKGCAAAGATGTTATTTTCTTGTCTCCTACCACATTCCAGGCAGACTCAGTCTCTCTCTCTGCCTCTCTYTCTGATGGAATTGTAAGCCATAATTGATTCATAATCTATCCTCAGAGATTTTTTATGACTCTCTCAGTTATTCCTGGCTAAACCAGATTGAACTGAGTTCAGCTGGTCTCAGCAACAGATGTCAGGTATCACTAAATAATGAGGGGTCATGTAGGAGAAAGCCAAAAATATTCACTTTTTCTGTAATCTTTTTCTCACTGCATGTTTTTCAAAATTGTTTTGTACTTTTACTGTTAGTGAAATACTGGGGTATACATAACATATGAATATTGCTGAGGAACTGAGACAAATTGTATTGGGAATGTGTATTTTTCCAGTTTGCTTTTAATTCATTTTCACCCGTTACTAAATTTAAAAATAAGAGAATTGCAAGTAGTGCCATAAATCAATATGTGTCCTGAACTGCAGAGCAAGTAATTTTTGTAACAGGGCAAGCCCCTGTGTTTATAATAAATCAAGTTCATTATCTTTTGAGCCTCCTGATTAAAGTAATTAGTCATTTATGCTGATACAAACCCACCAGCGGATTCTTTGCTTTGTTTCACAAATATTAAACCTTAACTTGTTTTGTAAGGGTCATTGGTTATAAACAGCTCCACATTGTAATGTAAATTTGTTGCTTTGTTAGTGGGGAAGTGCGTGAGATTGTACTTCCTCCTGCTCTTAGCAGTTGGTARGAGTAGTCTCTTCTGGGGTAGGGTCAAACACAGCTTAATTTTCAGTATAAAAGCAATTGTGTTCCTCTGGAAAGTTTCTCTGTTTAAAGGCATCAGTTCTGATCAATATATTCCTGGCATCATATCTGTAAAACTTGCCCTTAGATTGGAATGAATCTATACATTGAGGGAAGAAGTTCAGAAGTCTCCTGAGTTGTTTTGTTGACCTTAGTTAGGTGTGCCTATGCTGACAGGTAGAAYCAAGTAGGATGAGCCTGATAATTTCAGTGTAAGTCTAGTTTTTCTTCTCAATATCAAGTGTTACAGGATCTGTGAAAATGTAACATTAGAAAGCACCTAATGATCTCCCTTAACTACAACTCTTACTTAAAAATAACAAGTCTTCTTTCTGCTTTGTTTTCTTTGTATAATTATAACTCAAGGGTAATTGTGAKCCTCCAAATACTTTCTTTTCATATCAGATTACATCCTTTAGGGTTAAARTAAGGGAAACCTTTCCAGCAGTTACTTTGGTCACCTGCTGTGCAAACTAATAATGCCATGCTAATCTCAAAAGGACTGTCAGTCACAGTCCCATTTGAATTTCAGTGTTTCAGGAAGGAGACAATCAAGAGAGGGAAATTAGCTGAACTAGCGTTATGTTGTACTACTTGATTTTAAAATCTACAGTCAATCAAATGCATCAAGAATGGAAGGTGTGTTTTGAAGGAGGTACAGATTTGTTTACAGGATTTTTTTTGGTGAATTTTAATGATGCAATATTTATAGGGAGACATTACTATAGGTTCTATTTTCTATTAGCATATCCTCCAGTGAGAATTAGGTCTAATAACATATGGGGTAAGGATTTGAGAGATTCAGCTTATAAAAGAGGGCAATTGTGACTAAGTGCAGGTTAACACATGAGCTCTGGCATTTGTTTTCCTGTTGTTAGTGATGAAGCACTGCACAATGTTCATAAGGAAGCTTTAATGTGCTTTAGAGAAAGATTTTTCATATGCTAGGACAAAGAAAATTGATCTTTTCAGAGATTTCTAAGCTTTCTAGCATTTTCCACGCTAAAAAAAAAGGATGGGCTGCAAGAAGTTGTCTACAAGGATGAACATTATAATTTGAAAAGAAAATAGGTTCTAGTGACTGTTCACCACCTGGATATTAATGCAGGCAATTACCAGGTCTTGCCTTTCAAACATTATTATGTTAGAGCAAGAAAAAAGCCTGTATTGTATTTTATATGACCTTTCTAATACTATATATACACATATAGATTTGTGTTATTTGTCTCTGATTCACCARATATTTCTTATGTGTGGCTCAAGGCATTTATTTATTGCAAGGCTTCAAGCTGTGGTAAGCAAGGTCATAGATTAAGAATTGATTTCCACAGTTGCTCTAGCATATAAACTAAATTTCTCTTGGTTGGTTATAAAAACTACAGCTGGGTATAAATTCAGCTCTTCAACACTGTCTTGAAAATTAATGTTAAAACAAATGAGAAGACACTCTGTATGTATTGCATGCTTCATTTAGACCTTCAGCTGAAACTTAAGGAAAGCAAATTGGTTTTGTGCTGCAGACTGCTAAGTAAACTATGCCAGTAATATTGTGCATTTTTATTTCACTTGTTCTTTCTTGTTACRACTTTATTTTTTTAAATTCAGATTTCCTGAACAGTTTCTGTCAAATCATGTTTTGATTAATATCTTGATTACTTCTTTTTTTTACTATATGCTTCTAGAACCATTACTAATTGGAGTAGGAATGTGGGTTTCAAAATGAAATACAGCTTCTCTTCTTTGGAAATGAGCAGCCCTACAAGAAWCAGAAGAATCCTGCTGTTTTGTTAGCATTGTCTCTGATGTGAAACAAATGATTTTTTTAAAATTGAAGACTGTATTTAGACTGAACTGAAAAATCACCTTATCAAGGAGATGTGTTCTGGGGGTGTTTTTATGGTTTTCTTTGTGGGTTGTCATGTTGGGTTTTGCTTTTGAGGTGTGCTTTGTGTTGGTAACAGCAGTAGAGCTTAACTGTAAGCAGAAATCAATTTGTGTAAATGTCAAATTCACTTTTTCATKAATCTTTGCAGCAATGCACAGATTCCTACTGACTACATATTAAATCTCAAGTTTGAGAAACTGGCTTTTTAGACACATCTTTAACGAAAATATTTCTGATACAACATCCTGCCCTCTATTACTGAATTAGTATGCCTAGAACAGAAAACATAATATGTGGCTTGTTTCCAGATCACTATCAACATCATCAGGTGGCTTTAAAAAATAATAGATTGGCCTTTACTGTTTCTGCAAATGTCCTAGCTACTGCTTCTGCTATTAGCAGATGAACCAAATWCAAGATTATTTTTTAAGATAACAGGGAATATTGTGTTAGCTTGCTGGGAATTGTTTGGCAGTGCACAGCCCACACTGTACCTTATGGCACTGGCTCACAAGGGAGTGGTGTGGCAGTGGTTTTGTGGTGCTCTGCTCTGTTAAAACACTGGCTGAATTGCCATCCCTTTTGCACATCAGTAACTTTCTCACAGTGGTCACAATTTCTATGTGAAGAAAACCAGTTGGAAAGCGAAGTACTTTGTGATGGGGGCAGTAAAACAGTTTGGTGAGTAAAACAGGTAAGGATTTGAGATGTAAACTTTATTAAGGAAAATATCTGTGTAAATGAAATACCTCAGAAATCACCCCTCATGCCAATTCAGATGGGTATTTTTGAGGAATGAAATKGTGAAATTCCTCTGTTGGTAATGATCTTTCTCCCCTCTCTGAACTGTATTTTGCAGGACTAGAATACTCAGGTATCCTTTCATGGCTGTTCCCAGCAAACTGCTTTGCACTTGACCATATTTGGCAAAATTTTGAGTGGCAGCTTATTTTAATGTATTGGAAAGTGAGGATTTTGTCAGGTTTTTAAATGCCCATGTCTATAACAAACTTCCTTTTGCTTTCACTGAGATTTCCATATGGAGATACCTCAAAAAATGCAGCTTTGTGTTGAAATACAGTGAATCAGTTCAACTCAGACTCTCTCAGAATAATAAGGTCTCACTGAAAGCCTTGTTAGGAAGGAATTACAATTATCAAGTCTGGTAGTGAGGAAGGCTTGTTGTTAGTGTATTACTGCAGGACAACTCAAGCATGGTCATGCCTGACTGAATACAAGATTTATGCCCATTTCTAAAATGTAGATATCTTTTTTTAAAAGAACACTGAAATATGTATGAAGAATTTTGGACTGATTCATTAACTTTGAATAAATTCCTATAACAAATGAGTGAAATGAAGAGAAAGCAGAAAAAAATAGCTTAGCAGGATTCCTTGTGGGAGCTTTGTGGGGAGCCTGCAGAGAGACAAGACTACTAAAGAGAGGTCACTGATAATTCATTGTAGATCACCATCAAGTTCACTTGATGGTGAACTTTGAGAAACGTAACCACTTCAGAAGCTGATTTGGCACCACCCTCTGGGATTTTTGGGCAGGAATTGACTGTGTACACCTGTGGAATGTCTCTCTAGCAGCAGCCTAGAATTTGGGTTTACAGAGGAATCTTTTGTGAAAAATTCTGTTTGGAAAGGTGCACATRCAACATGGATTTGAGACCATTAGGGTCTTTGAGTTAGCAGAGAACTGTGCTACTGTTGTGACTTAGGCATTCAAAGATGGTCAGAGGGCTGGAGCACCTCTCTTTTGAGGAGAGGCTGAGAAAATGGAGGTTGTACAGCCTGGAAAAAAGAAGCCTCTGGGGTGACYTCATTGTGTCCTTCCAGTACTTGAAGGGGGTTGCAAGGGAGCTGGAGAGAGCCCTCTAGCAAGGCTGTMTATTGACAGGAGAAGGGGTAATGGCCTTAAAATGAAAGAGGGAAGGTTTAGGTTGAGTATTAGGAAGAAATTATTCTCTGTGGGAGTGGTGAGACACTAAAACAGATTGCCCCTGGAAGTTGTTGTTGCCTCATCCCTTGGAAGCATTCAAAGACAGGGATAGGGCCCTGAGCAGCCTGGTCTAGTAGAAGGTATCCCTGGCCATGGCAAGTAGTTGGAACTAGATGATCTTCAAGGYCCCTTCCAATCCATACCATTCACAGATCCTGTGATTCTGTGACTTGAGTCTTCCCTTTGCATTTTAATTCTGGCATGTTCGTTATCTCAGCACTTGATTTGAATTGTAGGAAACTGTGGTCTTTCTGACTTTAATTGGAGAATTAAACTTGTCAAGTTCCCTGAAGGTTTAACATATGCAAATAGAAATATTCCTATCATGCTGTTATTTTTGTAACACAATTTGTGCTTCTTCATGTGTTGTTATCAAAACATACATATTATACTCCAGTGGTAGTATTACGTTACATTAGTGGGGATTAATGCTGCAAAATCCAATATCTGCAGCTGGARGGTGAACCACATCATTTCAGAAAGATCAAGGGACTGCAGTCATTTACATTTGCTTGGGCTTTCTTGGATGCATATGCAATTTCTCTGCACCCCACTGTACAGCTCTTGGAGCCAGGCTCTGGTCTGAAGAAGGCAATTAATGACAGTATTTATCTATTGCTCTTTCTTCTGCACATCTGCTTGGCCATGTAACCCCTTGGCTTGGGTTAAAACAGTGCTCAGGCTTTTTTAACCACTCTGAGAGAAAAAAATATAAGTAATGCAAATAGATATGCATTCCCAACTTCATCTTTCTGCCACCCACTGCCTTGTTCTGACACGGATGGTTCTGTGAAGAACACTGAGGTACAAGTTGTGAACAGCTGGTCTTGCTGAGACTCTTCCTGAGCCTCCTTCTGTGTCGAGTTCCCTCAGCACCAGAAATATCTTCCCTAAGACTCAAGTAAACATGTTCACTGTTTTTTTTCCCCTCTTATGATAGCATTTTCATCAAGGACCAGATGACAACAACAATTGATGGTTGGGTCACACGTGGCTTTATTCTGTTTTGATGGTGGAAAATAGGACATACTGTATGATCTTAGCAGGGAGAAGGATTTGAATGAGCAAGATGATCAAGATACTTCCAAACACTGAAACTGTGTGACCAAAGGAGTCCTGAAATGTAGGTTTCAACTGCTCTGCAACTTAAAAGTATGGAACTTGTTGCTGCATTCTGTTTTAAAAGAACTTTACTCATACCTCATTCTKATGTGCTTCTCTACTGTGGAATTTTTCCTTTGTGGAAGGGCTGATTTGAAACATTTCAGGTTTTTCACTCTGTTGTATAAGGGGTAAACACGCAGCCAAGCATGAAGCAGTTCTTTACTAAGAATTCCACCTCTGTGGCTACTCCATTGCTGTGATTACATTTGAGCAGCTCTAAATTGTTGCATCCTTTTTCTTTCAGTTCTTAATTAAAAGTTTTCCTAGCCAGAGAACAGAGCAATAGGGGGTTTCATATCTACTAATAGTGCCTCCCCCTGACCCMCCAAAGGTCCAGCTATGAATGAAATGCTATTAAAAGCAATATTGGTGCAAATGCMAAGTGGGAAGAGACAGAAAGCATGTAATAAAAACAATTTATTTTTTTCACAATGAAATGTATCTAAAATAATAAATTCTCTAAAAGCAGGTTTTCTTCTGTTTATCTTCTTTCAATCTCAATTTTACATAAGAATAATAATAGTAATTTTCTAACTAGGCAGGAGAGACTTTGGTTCCAGTTGCTGTGTTAGTAATCTTGCACTGAAATGCTTGTATTTTTCASTGCTGATACTTAATTTTAGTAATCAAGCCATATGCATTGACTGTCTTAAAATTTAGTCCTTTCTACACCTACAGGTTTTAATAAAGGCAYGCAGATTTCATTTAGTTAATCAGTATAAGACAAGAATGGAAAGGACACTTGGTGGATTTTTCATATGGACACACATTTTTGTTTTCTGACAAGTGAACACATCAGGTGTATTTAAGAAAATGTAGAAGTAGGCATTTATGCTGGGCGCAGATTATTTTTTCTCCACATATGCAGGCTGAGGTAAAAATGTAATGTTTAATTTCTAGATGGTGCACGATGTCCTTTGGTCAGTTACTTTATACAAACATGTTTCTGTATTACTGTGCAGGAGAACTGTAGCATTCATCATAAAAACCCARATCTGAGCAGAATAAAATGACCTTTGCAGAAGCAAACCTGCAAGGAAAGGTCTTACATTTGAAGGACTGTGGTTGACTTTTTAAAACTATGGTTAATTGTTCATCAGACCTATTTGTCTAGGAAAAGTAGTAAAATCCTGTGACATTGACAGTAGAACTTTGATCATGGGAATCCAATATTCATTGTTTGAGGGCATTTGCTTTTATAAACAGGAACTATGATCRTTAATGTTCTTCAGAATGTCCTAAACCAACATTTGGACCATACATATTTCAGATACACAGCCAGAGCTTGATACTATTGCCGTTGTATTCCATTTATTTATTTGGTAAGTATTTTACTGTTTCTAATATAAGGAGTATGGATTTTGCTTTTTCCAAATTTTTGCAATGAAGACTTCATCACTAAAAATCAGAATTGCGGTGGATCCTTTCTGAGTCTCTGCTCTTTGGCAAGCTGCAGTAGCCCACCTTCTGAAAAGCATGCAGGTGGGTTTAGAAGAACACTTGGAATTGCTGATTAAACTTGAAGAGGAGGCATCAGCAGTGTAAGATGGCTGTACTACAGTTTTCACTCCATTGGAATTCTGCTCAGTGTTTTACAGTGCCATGCATGTTCTGTTTCATGGCATGCACCAACACTGGCTCAACCAGCGGAAAATCARCACAAACATGCAGATGCTGAGAGAGATGCACAAGGAAGCTGAAGAAATGCATCATCTGATGTGAGACTTCTAGGTATGCTCTTCTTTTTATCAACAAAATGACATAGCRCTTGAACTGTTGATTTTCTTTTACCTGATGTCTGAATACAGATTTGTTTATAGTATTTATTGCTTTCTTGTGATAGGAAGCTGAAGAAGAGAATTCATGTTGAATGCAGAGCAATTGATGTTAATAGAAATTTTTTGCACACCTTCAGTAAGGCACAGTCACATGGGACACTTTGAATGTTTTCCACGTGACATGGAAAAGCAAAGGAGAAGGCCAGAGACTTGCAAACAGAAATTAGTTGTTATTTGCTCATTTGAGACTGGCAAGGAAACAGCTAATACACTGCTCCATGACTAGCTCAAAGTGACTCATGTTACCTGAACAGTTTCATGTATCACATCATACTTGATCATTGTTCTCTCATTGTGYTTTCTGTTCTTGGCCTGTCTGAGTTCATTTGTGGCAGAGAGCTCCTTTTTGGATGCATTTTGGTTTCTATTTTCCTTTGCTTTAAAAATAATCATACCACAGATCTTACACTGAGATGRGWGTGGGAGCTCATTCTTGCTTTGCTGTCTRGATCATGAGCATCTGACACATGATAGTTCTCCACTTGCTGCAAGACTAACCTRGTAACTCCATGCTGTTCTGATTGCTTTTTGTCTTGTTTTTGCCACTCAAAGGCACTAATGTGAGGATATCTCCTGATTCCTTAGTGCTTATTTTAATTAATTAACAGTTATTTCTCTTTTATTCAGAAAAAGAAGGTGGTGGTAAAAACTAGGTACACAGGATAGTTATAGCAAAACAATCAGCTATTTAGGCTCAATTACAGAAAAGAAATTTTGCTCCCTTATTGTCCTTCTCTTAAATAAAACATGAGGTGGGTCTATTCTTTTGTCTACGTCCATCTTTACACTTTCATTATTTATACTCATCTGCAGATCAAATCCATTGCTGAACTGAGATGCTCTCTCTCTATCAATACTTAAAACAACCCTAAGAGTTGTAAGGAAGTTTAACCCACATGGACTGTGTGCTTTGTTTGCAAACTGCATGTAATTTGGTTTCACAGTGCTCACAGTGTGCCAGAGAAGAGCTGCTCATGTGGATATATTTAATATATTGCTCTGGATATATGTAATATATTGCTCCTAGTCCTGCCTTGTGACTGAGCATGAATCTGTGCTGAGGCTTTCCACCTTAACAGAGTCCTGCAATTTGGACTGATGTTAGCTCTTCATATCAGGTGGAGGGTTTGAACTGTGAATCCCCATTGAATTTACAAGGGAAAAGGAGCTCAAATACCACTGAAGAGACTGTATTGATATAAGGAGCTCCAATGTTGGATTTAGAACTGACACACAGTCTTGAAAAGTTGAGTGTTGAAGGGAGAAATTAATTAAATGAATCTGTTGTAGACCAGAGGTGGCTTAATGGCTTTGTTTTTATGTTTTTATTTGAAAGATATCACCTGCTGGCTGCAGAGTGRGTGGATTCAGCTTCCTTCTGGAACCTGAGCAAATCACTCAAGGAAGATCTTGCTTTCTGCTGCATCYTAAAGACAATATGGAAGGGGAGAGCATCTGTGAAGTTGAATCTGGAGATGGACTGGGAGGTAGGGATGCCTGTCACTTGCTTTTGTTTTCATCCCAGATGGCTGATTACAGGAATCCCTTATGACTGTGGACCTTGGAATTTACAAAAATCAAATGTGATAAAGGTGTTTACATTTCATTGGTTGTAATTTGTCACTTTATAAGCAGTGAATAAAACTTTTTCAAAACATCTGTGTCTTASAGGAAGTGGTGTATACAGACAGTCCATGTTGTGAGTGTTGTTATTCAGTCTGAGTTGTCCCAGAGATAATACAAACCCTAAATACCTACAATAAAAGTAAAGCYTTTTTTATCTTCCTTTGTTTCTCCTTTTTCTGTATCTCCTGCACTAACTGTATTGTACACACTGTTTCACTTGTATTTTTTAACTGGACTGCAGAAAACTGAGTGAAGTGATRCTCACTCTGTCTTCTATACCAGTGACCCATGTGTAGATGTGGACATTTTCACTGATCTAAAATAAAGAGTCTTTGTTCTGATTTAGCTACAAATTCTTAGGTGTCCTTTGGCACATTAGCTCACTTCACTGCTGTGGTTTATAATTTTCAGAGTAAGAGGAAAAACTTCTCAGAGAGAGTAATACATATTTCTGCAGGGCTGCAGATTTGTGGATAATGCAGGAGATCTTTGACAAGGTGTTTGGATAGACTTGTCTGTTTTAAATTCCTGGTTTAACACAGCTTCTTCTGACACTAACTCAGCAAACATCTTTAGTTTGCAGAACACCTTGAACTGCCTTTGTCAACTCACTGTTGAACTCAGAAATCTAAACATTACAGGAAAGAATGAGGCTCTCCATTAGAAGGTTGTAATAACATCAGACTCAGCATGCTGCACCTCTGTTTGATGGTTTAGATGTTTTTCTGTAACTGAATTGTAATCATGAAGATTATTTTTTATATGAGTGTACTGTGTTTGTGCTAAGATGCCTTCTTTTGTGTTTAAGAATTCTGTGATTTTTTTTTTTCCCTGGGCCCTTGATGTATCAGCAGTACTGTTTAATAGGAGGAGCAGTTTCCAGAGTGTTACCACTGAGTTTCCTTCACAGRGATGAGTTACTTCCAGACACCCATCAGTTGGGCTGACATGCAGATATGTGTTCCTGAACAGTTTACTTTTTTTAATAAAGAAACCGGTGGTTCAAGTTAGTTTTAAAATTTCTGATAATGCTATTAAATAATTATTTTGTCGTAATAATAATTCTGTCATAATACTGTAAGAAGAACAATTTAGGCTCAAATGATGCCTTTCTGCCAGGCAAATGAAGGGTAACAGAATCCTAGCAYTGTATTTGACTTTCTGAGCCATTTGTGTGCCCTCTCCCAAAGTTTTGGAAACAGCTGGAGCCGTTGTTCTGATGGTTACTCTTGAGCACTTGTCTAGGCCTTATCATTCTGTACTTCAGTCACTGGATCTCTGTATCTTTGTCATGCATTCCCTGCCAATTTGAGCATGGAGGAATTGTTCCAGAGCTGAGGTCACTGACAGTTTTGCATTCCAGTGCTCCCTGATTTTGACCTTTTTTGTTGTAATAAGTTACTGCCCTTGATCCACATTTTTCTGACTTAYATAGGCAAGAGTGAGTATGTACATTTAAATATGCAGAATGAATAACCATTTTTTTCTGGCTTTTCCTCTGCATTCTGGATTCTGCCTTAAGATTGTAAACTCTTGAGAGAAAATTTAAAATTTCAGGGAACAGAATAGATTGTCATTGGCATAAATTGAATAGAATACTGGCATGAGAACAAAATCTCATCTTGCTAGGGCCATACTTCCAGGAGCATGACAGTGTTTCCAGTGTATATTTATGTTTAGATCTTTCTTGGAAAAAGAGTGCTTGCAATGAGTAACAGTAACCACAGATCACCATTTCATGTTTTTTCATGAAGCAGGTAATGTGGATTCCTGGGTAGCAGCTCAAGTGAAAAAAATTCCTTGCTGCATCCTTTGTAAACAAAACAAAGGTAAATCAAAACAAGCTAACCATAAAATCCTGTTCTAAAAGTACAAAAATTGGGTAAGAATGATCCCTCTGTAATCAGCCCATCAGGCATTCTTACCTGATGAGCAATGRAAGTATTGGTTCACCTGTTTTAAAGTCAAGGGCAACTAAAACTCTGAATGTAGCTTTGTGAAGTTTCTTGGKCTGTCTTTKTCCTGKTATTAYTTRTTTCTACTTTTGACATCTACTATTYGAGGAGCCAAATGAGCAATTTTTTCACTGTTTTGTGGAATGTGAAGTAAATAAAAGTGTGACTTTGAAATAAAGCAASTATCTTTTGGAAGATAAAGGGCATGCATGCTTTCTGAGAGAGTGTTTAACAAAGCCTGTATTTATCCTATATATATATATATATGTTATAAATACAAATGTATCTTGAGAAATGTACACATCAGTCACAGATGTATGGTTAAAATTAGGCTGATTTCACGTCTGAATTGTGATACATCAGAGATCTGAGACAAAACAGAAACGTGCCCATTTTCAGCATGTACAGAGCATGTCAAACAATTTACCTGTATGATGGAATCMCCTCCAAAACCCAAAGTATATCTTGTTAATTTGAGGTCTCTGGTCACTGATGTAGGAGTTTGGGAATATAAAGTTCCTCTAAGACTGCATGAGTTTGGGGGTCAAAAGACTTTAAACATTTTTTGGCCATTGTCAGATACAGAAAACATAATAATGAGTATAATACCCCATAGTTCATTATTCTCTTGATAGAAAACAAGGCCACTACTTTCAGGAGCCCAAAGTAAGGCTCTTCCTCTCATTTTAATGGCAAAAGAGTACATGGATTTTCCTAGATGTGGGTGGCTTGCAACACTCCATAATGCCAGTAAAAACTCAGAAGTTATGCTTTTAGAGCARGTAAATCAAATTGATACTGTGGAGTTATGGACTTTGCTCTGATTTAGTTTAAAAATTAGCCCTAATATTAAAAGCAGTGCTATGGATATTGTATCTTTTCTTCACTTGATAATACTTCACAGGCGGTTTTGAATACCTCTTAAATGATGCACAAAGAGGAACAGGGCTGASATTTCCACTGGCCTGTAAAGCCAAATTCAGTGACCATCTTTGGGTGCTAGCAAAGAGAGTCTCCACCCTAAACATGGTTGAAGAAGACACAGGGCTGTGATTCTTCACTGTGCACTGCAGTGAATTCCTATTGGAGCTGACCTAGAACAGAAGGGTACCTCTGCTTCAAAGCAAAGACTTCATGGCTTAAGTTGCTGAGGAGAACTTTATTCTTTTCCCCAAAGGCAAGAACTGTGTAGTGGACTRACCTTGGCTGGCTGCCAGGTGCCCAGCAAGCTGCTCTCTCACTCCCCCTCTGCAGCAGCACAAGGAAAGAAAGWAAGATGAAAGGATAAGGAGAGGACATCCCTCACCAATGACTGGCACGGGCAAAACATACTTGAGTAGAGAAAGATTAATTTATTGCTAATTAAAAATACAGAAATTTAGTGATTAAAAAAAATCAAACCTAAAACCACCTTCCCCTAACCTCTCTCTTTTCCCAACTCTACATTCCTCTTTCCTTCCTAACTTTCTTGCCACTTTCTGCCACTCCTGAACAGAGCAGGGGGAGTGGGGAATGAGTTACTCTCAGTGTGTAGCATTTCATCTCTGCTGCTCCTTCTCCTTATGCTCTTCCTGTGCTCCATCATGAGGTTCCATTCAAGGAATACAGTCCCTCATGAACTTTTCCAACACAGGTCCTTCTCCACTGCTTCAGTATGAATCCCTTCCATGGGGTACAGTCCATCAGGGATGTGCTGCTCCTGCAGACTACAGTTCTTGCTTGAAAATCTGCTTCTGTGTGGGCTTCCTGCATGGGCCATGCCTCCTGTCAGGAGTCTGCTGCAGCCTGGGCTCTCCATGGGCTGCAGTTTCCTTTAGGGCATCTCCTCATGCTCTGGTTTGGTGYTCTCCATGTGCTGCAGGGTGGATATTTGCTCCACTGTGGTCTTCATCAGCTGCAGGAGTGCAACCTGCATTGTCACAGTCTTATCTATTGGCTGCAATGGAATTTCTGCTCTGGTGCCTGCAGAACCTTTGCCTCGTTCTCCTTCAGTGACCTTGGCATCCTAAGGGCTGCTTCTCTCATGTTTTCTCATTTCTCTCTCACAGCTGCCAAACAGGTTTTTTACCTTTTCTTGAATATGATACCAGAGAGGTGCCACCATTGTCACTTTTGGGCTCAGCTTGGGGCAGCAGTGGGTCTGTCCAACATAGGGCAGCTTGTGGTCTCTGCCCACAGAGCCAAAACCTTGCCCTGAGCTCATGCTCTTGCAGCAATTCCAGAGCAATATGCTGCTTCAAAGGYATTCCTTCTGGATTTGATGCAATTMTTAGAGGGTATTGACATTAAGTGACTACTTTGGTATGTTCCTAAAAGTGATCACTAAGTCACTAAAATGATCTGTATTTAGAAATGTTCATTTAGAAGCTTTTAATCCTTTTAGTTATGAAGTGATATGACTATTAATTAAAACTGAAGATCAAGTTCTATTMTTGTTCTGCTTCCATTACTTGATTTTTCAACATTTAATCCTATTTGTTTTGGCAAAGATTCTGCCACATATTGATGTATACGTAGAATCAATACCTTGGCACATGTTTTAATTTGCTGTTTGAACGATATTTTAATAAGAACCTGAAGATTTGCTGCTGCACAAAAGATACTGCAGGGAGGTGACTGGGGAGGGGTCAAGTAATTTCTGTGTTTCTATTGCAGTGTTGATRTTATGCCAGATCTGATTTTGGCCTGGTGTTTTCACTTGTAGCTCTTGTTCCAGTAAAAAATCCTTCCTGCATGTTAGCAAGGCTGCAAGCCAGTTGCTATGGTATTCAGCATTCTTTTTTTATTTTCAACCAATCAGCTGGCTTTTGTAATGATTCAGCCCAGAACAAGAAATTGGTCACATAGGCCAGTGCTGTATCAAAAGAGCAGATATTTTTGGCTTGAAGGCTCTGGAGAGATTGGGAGAATGGCAGAATTTGAGTTTCAAGAAAATATCAGACCCTATGTTTATAATCTATATTGTGTAAATAAATGCTAGTAATGGTGGTAAAAGGCACACGTTCTTTTCCAGGATGATGGTAAAAATGGAATGACTGAACTAAKTTCTCTGCATTGTTTTATCACCCAAAGGTATCAGTAATTCATAGCTAAAAAATTATTAGYCTTTAAAATTCTGTATCCATGTTGGATTGTTTTTCCTTGTGTTACTAAATGGTAGTATGTTTGTGACAGGGTATTTATTATTAGCTCATAGAGAATGACCAGACTGCTGTTTCATCAGTTTTAGTGTTGCTCTTTGGCTAATGAGAAAATTCTTGACTACTGCTAGATAATCTATAAAGATCTTAAAGTTCTAATGATGCTGMCATGTAGCTGGCAGTGCTGCAAGGATAAAAGAAAGACAAGCTAGAGAGAGAGAGATATTCTAATAATTGAACTACTCAAAACAGGAGGGTTTTTGCTGGTCTTCTGAAGGTTTTAARCTTCWTGGCTTGTAAGTAAGGTAGTTCTACCCACCCAGGCTGCTGTTGTATCAGCAGGGCAAATAAAAACAGAGATTGTTTTATACAAAGCAGCTTACTGCTGAACTCATGCCTATATCMAAAATGAAGCTCTAGATTTCAGTTTAGAAATTACATTTGCAAAAGATGGTGCTACATACTACATCTACAAGATGTAGGCAGTACACCTGATGAGTATGTAGAAGCATGTATTTGAACATGGAAATAACTAGACAGAGAATGTTCTAGGAATGTTTGTTTTTCCTGTGTGCTCTGTACAATAGAGGGGCATAGTCCTTGCCCTGTGGATAGCAGGATATTCTGAAGCAGCCTTTGCCTTTTCCTCCCAGAAGTGTCATGAGAGCTTTTGTTTGCTCTCCCAGAGCCTTGCSTTGCTACCCCTTCATTTCTGCATGCAGGTAGTAATGCCCCACTGTGGAGTAARATGCTGGCAGTGAATAATGATATCTCAGCTTCCACTGTGAGCAAAACCACCTCCTAGTTATCAGGGGTTTGACTAAGAATAATAACKAAGTGATGAAATTGAATCTTGGAGAGGCTTTAAATGATGCTGGTAGAGACCACAAGCTGGTGGACATCTGTAATAGCTCAATTTCAGTGTTTGAATTCCTCACTGTCCCTGGACACCCAGGTGAATCTCAATGTGCAGCCACCAGAATGGTAAAGCAGAATGGTAAAGCAGAATGGTAAAGCCATAATGATGTCCAGGAAACGCAGGTTTGTAAGCGTGTGCTGCATGACTTGGCAAGAGATCAAGATGAAGATTTGCATCAGCTCAACARACAATGGAAAATCMAGTTCCCAAGACAGTACTAAAAAWCCCCAAAGCAAAACCAAAAGAAACTGAAAACCAGCAGAGCTTAAACCAGTCATGTCACAGCAAACTAAAAGAGTAAAACTCTTCTTTGCTTATAATAYTAAGTATTAATTTGTTGCACTGGAATTCCTCTATCCTAGTTAGTAGAACACAGATTGTTCTCATTGTCTGTGTACGTAAACAGGCTAAACTCTTTTTAGGTCCATTATTTATTTTTCTTTATGTCAAATCTGTGCTTTAAAAAAATATTCATGGGACAATCTCCTGATGTTTTTGACTGAAGCAAAAAACCCTAGAAAAGTCTGGGTGGATCAGCAAAGATATTTTGAGTTTATGGGTTTGGATGTTAAATGTGTTTCACATTTGTATGTTATCATTGGATGCATGAGTACATAAAAACCACACATCCAGGAGATGGTTTTTAAGCATGCCCTCTTTTTACAAATGTGATTTCAGTGACAGAGTTCATTGATATTTTATCCTCTGTTGTTTTTATTTGAGATTTTTATTGTTAYRTGAGCTTTTTATTGTTTATTTGTGGTTTTTAACTTACTTTAAAGAACTGTATGCTAAGTTGCATGATACATACAATGGACCAGTAGTCATTATGGCATTATAGCATTTCAGTATGGCAAATACTTTCGCATTCTAATAAACGTGGGATATTTTATATTGGGTTTCTTTGCTATAAATAAATTTGTGGATACATGAGGGAGGGCAAAGAATGAGAGCTTGTTTTTCTTCAACATAGCCTTCTGGTAACATGCATTTAAAATGCATGGRGGGCACTTATGGAAAGCAAGGCTAGTCTTTAACCATTCTGGGTATTGAAACACCATGGAGGACATCCTGAAGGTGGTTATGATATCAAAATGCTCATGAGCACACTGCCAGTATTTAAGTGACARTTATTGCCTGGTGTGGATTTTCACTTGGTATCAGGGATATAGTGACTTTATTAAGGATGATGGTTTGAAATGTAAATGTGAAAAAACTCAACAAATGGCTTCCAGAGAAATAATAGAAATATGTCTTGTCAGAGTTTTTGTGTAATAGTTTGCTGTAGATAAATACTTAGTTCTTCCAGTGGTGGCATAGATGGTCTAGAAATAACTTAATTTGGTTTTGATTCAAGAAAAATCAATTATATCATTTAAAAAGTGTTGAACATGTAAAATTCTTAAGCCAGAAAGCAGACAAGAATATTCAAGCTCTTGAAAACAATTTCTGCAGTGTCCCTTGCATTACTTTTTCAAGAACATTTATGCAATATATTAATTTTGGTTGGTTTTGGGGTCATCCCTAAAGTACATGCATATTTCTACATGACTTCATTTAGAAATTGCCCTTGGCTAATAATTCCTCATGCCTACTTGCCACCCAGCTTGTGAGGCAAGGCATAAGGAGTGGGATTTCATTTAGYAGAGCCTTTTTAAGGGAAGTGCAGAGAGATGCCAAGTGTCCTTAAGTTTGATTATATMTAGAATACTCTGTGCTCAGATGGGATGTTCAAAGCCATGGCTTGCTCCATGTTGCCTTGCTAACAATTCACACYTTGCACACACAGGCTGATAGTCCTGCTCTGCTCAAACTGGATCTGCAAGTGGTGATGGGCACCAGTCCCTTGCTGSTGTAGGTATTGCACCTCCACTGACTTTGGAAATTATGTGTAGAGATGTGATGTCTGCATACCCAGAGAACTTGCCTCCTTTCCACTGAAGGAATACTGTGGGCTTGATTCAGATTCACTATTTATTAACAGTACTGCTTTTAAAAGTGCAAATATAAGTAGAAAGAAAACTCTCTCATGAGAGTGTGGTACATGCAAATACACACCTGAGTAGGTAACTTGAATGGATTGCTGCTGTCTGGACTAGAGTCACTAATGACAAATGCCTTAATAAAAAGAACTGCTTTGATACAACACTTCATCTTTCTGAATTTCAAAGATCTGCAAATTTGAATAKAAGAATGTGTAAATAACCATAGAAACCAACCTGGAATGTAATAAATATTCTTTTTTTTTTTCGTGCTCAGTGCTTGCATCTATTTCCTTTCTGAAAAGAAAGGCTTTTGAAAGATGAAAAATGTGAATTAAAATGGAGAAGATATTTCTTCTTGGGTCCATAAGGTTTTTCTCTTTGATGTTATACAGACCTGGAATGAGGCTGCTACCTCAGACTGCTTTGGTTTGAATACCAATATTAATATAAAATCCAGTTCCTTAATTTCCTCTCCTYATATTCAAATGATGGAAATAGAGTTTATTTCTATGAAATAGAGCATTTTATTTATATGCTTGTGTGATTTTTTTTTTCTTACCAATTTTTCTTTCTCTTTGGGAAGATCCTGCCTTTGAAAGGGAAAGTGCACCTGTTCTCTAGATCCTGTAGAGTGATTTTGTGGGCTCCATTTTAAATTTTATTGACTGAAGCAGCTAATGCTTCTTGAAACTTCTTCAACAGGCATTCATTCTGTTGGACTGTTGATGGAGGGTAAATTGATTAATSTGTGTTGAATCCTTTCAGCAGCTATACAGTGGGCTTCACAATAAGGAATTCAAGGCACTTAATTATTTCAGTGACTTAGATCAGGGCTGGTAATTCTAAAGTGAGTTTGTACTTCTTTGAGATTATGAGTATGAGAGAGGAAACTCTCTTGAGTCTCAGCTAATTGCACTGATGTAGGTGAATACAGAAAGATCTGGGCCACAGTTTGTGGCTCACTTGTTTGAGTCTGGGAATGTCCACTGAGGAAGTATTTTTCTATCACTGAAAGTGATTGGGAGAACAAGGTGCTTGCTTGCTTGCTTACAGGGTCAGCAGTTTTGTTCCTGCTTGAAAAATTATCATTAGATGAGGAAAGTTTTCACCATTTTTGTCTTGAATTTCTTTGTTTTTTAGGGAAAGCTATAAGGAAGCTTGTGCGCAAGGCGACTCTGGTGGCATCTAGAATCCTCAGATTTCCTTGACTGAATCCATCTGGGTTTAGCCCTAAATATAGTAGACAAGCTGCACTGCTTGCACTGATARATTATATCTTCCAAATGATAGACCAAGGTACAGTCATGCATACTAACCGTTTTTGATGTCATTTGACTCTTGATTCTGTTGCGTTTTTGGGTAGTTGTGACACTACAATTTGTCCCCACTCTTGTGGACTATCTTTTAACCAGTGCTCTTAAAAAAATTAAAAGAGACTTCTGGCCTGCCTCTGGAATTTGATGTTGACAGCTCCTTATGAGTCTGCAGCTTGGTGGGGAACTTRGCCTCTCCTGAGATTCACAAACTTGGCCTTCAGTGGCAAAACAATGGGATTGTTGGCAACACAGCTTTATGTTTTACTACCCATGGAAAAGTGCAAATGTAATTAAAATTTTCCTTTTTGACACACAGTATCATTTTAGATCGTTATGCTCAAGTTGTAAAATGAAAGCAGTCTATGTTCTAAAAAAGCATAGACTTTGAGTATAAAACAACATCTGTATTATCCAAAGGAAAAAATAGATCAGGAAGTACTGTTCTAAATGATAGTTAATAATTAGGTTTCTATATCTGCTCTGGTGTCTCAGCTAGCTGTTGGAATCTCAGTGCCAGCTGGCTTCTTTCTGAGGTCAGAACTCCTCTTTGCTTTTTYGTTTTAGATGGGAAAATATTCTATCTCCTACCTGTGTCTTTTCTGCACTACAGGAACATAATTTTCATARTATAGAAYGTTACCAATTTAAAGATGTTTTTGGAGTGGCACTGTTAGTTCACATTTTAAGACTTTGATATCCAGTAGAGTATATCCCTCTATTTGGATTGTCCATAACATCTAAAAATTAAGACTGATTCAGAGGGGTTTTAGATGTTGTACTTGAGCATGACATTGGTTGAATATTAATCCAGTTGCACAGGCTAACAATTTACATTTTTATATCATTTAGMTATTGAGTTGGGAGAATTCAAAGCTGTCTTTTCTTTTGGCCAAAGACAAGGGGGATGTTTCAGTGTGCATCTTCCCAGTTCTTTTGTGCTCCTTGTTGGGCTGCTGGTGTTCACTGCCCCCACCTTCAAATGCTGAGCTTTATCCTTACCTTGGTGCTGTGCCCAGAGAACAAATCCTTCCAGTGGCTTCTTCCTAGTGCACTAAGTACTTGAGAGAGAACCTGGCTTCTCCAGTGAACACTTGATCAGATTGGCTGGTGCWTTTGGTCCCCTGTGAATGTCCCTGTCTTGCTGACAGAGGTCCTGTACCAACCCCAGACTGAGCCATCAGCTGAACACAGAAAAAAAGTCATGCTCAGTTTGCAAGTTCCATAGGCTTGGGATTTGCTGTATAATGTCTGTGTTCTGTTGTCTGGCARAAGAATATTAGATTTGCAGAATGGGTGCCTCTGGTGTTCAGCCTTGCAAAATTGGTCTACAGATCATTTTTCTTTTGACTGTAATTGTTTTGAAARACATGTACTTGCTGGGAGGTTGATGAAAGGTTTCAATAGTTTTCCTGTTTAATTTTGTACAATACAGGACATAATTGAGGAATATGCCTGTCTTTTCAACTGACAGCAACAGCTCACACTTTGGCACACAGATAATTGATAAATTTTCTGTGTGTATCATTAATGGACAGGAAGATGACCAGATCTTTTTTTTTGCTGGGTTGTGATGCAGTCTGTGATGATATGCAGATGGCTGTAGTGGTCTGTGTCAAATGCTTCCTTACATTGTCCACTGCCAGGTTTTTGTGATAAGTCTTTATACCTATTTTATATCTAACTATTCAACACCTGGGCAGGTCAAAACATTTGAATCATAGAATCACAGAAGGGTTTGAATTGGGAGGGACCCTAAAGATCATCTAGTTCCAACCCTCTTGTCATGGGCAGRGACACCTTCCGTTAAAATATGAGTGAGGGAAATGAATTTTATTAGTTCTAGGGAATTCTGATGGTATTTTGCTGGGCATTTAAGTTATAAAATGTCATGCTTCAATCTTTATTTGCAATCCTTAAGAAATTTCTGACAACTTCTGACAATAAAACAATTTCAGAGCAGAAAAGGCCTTGAGAAAGGTTYCTTCTTAAGAGAAAAAGTGGGCACTGCATTGGAAATATCTGGGAGCTGACAAGACACTGAAAGCTTTGGCATGAGGCTSTGGARGTGAATGMCTGKTCTGGATGTGTTGGATGTGGACAGGATATCCTCCAGCCCCTGGTAAATGAGAGAAGAGAGGGTGGCTTAGGTTCTCCTTAACCCACATTGCACCAAGACTAGAGCATGAAGAATTTCTGTTAGCATAGATAGTACCACTACAGTAGTGAAATGCTGAAGATGGTTTTAAATTCCAGCTAATAAGTGAGAGTTTTTATAGTCACTAATTGCAGAATTTAGAAATACCTGAGACCCAGGAACATTGCTACTGTTAAGTGGAAAACATGTTTAATAAAGTTAGGCAGTGAAATTTGCTCATGGTTTTTGCCATCTGCTTTTGCATTTGGCTTTATAATCACAGACTGATTTTACATTAGCTTAGTAGTCACTAAATGAGTTAATTATAGAAAGGAGTGTTGCAAAGTATCAGTGGCTAGCTTCTTCTGTGATTGTTTTTCAGAGCTTGATCCATAAGGTTTCCCTTTATTTGAAAGGTCTTCATATATAAGTAAGTTTTTAAACTGAAACTCAAGATGGTCCAGCTGGATGCTAGCTGGAGTTAAGATGTTATGATATACACATCTTGTTATTAGCTCCAGTCCTTCAGTGTTGATAAATACCATAGGAAGCAAGCAGGAGAGSATGCAGATTTCAGGAGTTTGTTGGAGGAAATTTCCAGGTTGGTTTGGAAGAGGATTGGCTGTACTGATGTAATAAGCACACATTGAGACAGACCTTAAAATGTAAAGGAGAGAAATTTTTATTGCTGTTATTCTGTATTGTTCTATACAAGCAGTGAATATAATGCAGTGTTTCGTGGTGCTTGCTTGTGTAGTGGTCTGTTTTCCGTCTCTGCATGCCCACCTGGAAGCAGAACACATGGAGAGCAGCTCAGGGGTGGTTCTTTAGCAGCAGCTCACTGATGGAAGCTTTGTGTGTGCTCAGCACTGGAACATCACTGACCAGTGCTCCATGTGCTGTCTTTCATCTGCAGTGCTGTGGTTTTTGCCATTGAATTGTACAGATTTGATTACTRATGAATTTACATCTCTGGCAATTTACATGCTTTGCACGGCTCTTTTGTTTTAAAAGTGAAATACTTGGAATTTCCTGGGGAAAGTAGATAATTCTGACCTTTGAAGAAAACACAGAAAATCTTAAATYCAATATAGTATTATTTATATTAAATTATATTAGTATATTTTATTTTATTGTTTTCTTTTAGGGCTSTATTTCTTCACCTTTTGATGTRATGAAGCTATTAGAAAGCTTACTTYRGTGCAGCAATTAATAAAAATTAGTTTAAATATTAGCAWATAAAAAAGATAYCTGTCACTTACCTGAYGGGAGAAGTYACAATTAAAGAATGAATAGGATGACTAGATAGCACTTGTGCTCTTCAAAGTTTTAAATACTTTTTATATGAGCAAAATTTTAAAAGATAAATGGTTTCAATAGCTGATGTACCCTTAATATATTTAGAAATCTAAGCAACTAAGCTGACTTCTGCCTTCAGAAGTTGTGTAGAGTCTTTGCATTTTTTGTGTTGCAGGTAGTCTGGACATGCACTAGCTCAGACTAAAATATAAGAACCTGAGCAGGTGATGCTATTTTCCATAGCAGTTATTTTTAAACCCTCCTATAACTACACTTCACAACTTTTTTTTTTTTGTTGGATATTTGCCAGTATAATTTACCTTGCTTGCTTTAATAATCATAGTTAACACATTGTTGCTCAATTGCAGTGAGGACATACTTATCTTCTGAATATTACAGAGATTCAGACTAAAGCATTTGATCAATAAACATGTAATGAAGTAAACATAGTGAACTTAAAAACCAACAAAAGTGAAAACAGAACAAAAAAACCACCCCAAACCAGAAGCCCTCTCTTAATCTAAAATTGAAAAAATCCTCAGGTTAGCTTCTCTCCATTTCCTAATAAAATCAATGCACACAGATGAAGTAGTGCATCCTTTCTATAAAAGGTCTGATTCTGGAAATGGGTGTTCAGGACTCACTGAGCTGTACTTTCTAATGCTRTCAGAATATTCTGCTGAAAGGAAAAAAACCCAGACCCTAACAGCATTGTTGAAGGAGATCTGCTTTCTTTCCGTTATATTTAATTAGAGATTTAGAATTTGTTTATTGAAGTTTTACCCATTGACCTTCATGACTGGTAAATTTGCAAACAAGAATTATGTGTGCAAGGTAAGTGCTTTTGTTTCTGTTAAGAGTGCCAAACAGAAAGGCAGTTATGTTTAAATCATTAGGATGTCTATGCATATATTCTTCAGTGTTGTTTGCCAGCATTTTCACTGATCCTACARCATCAGTAAAAGTAAGCTCACAATATCTGGTTACAGTCTATGTTTGCTGTGTGTTACAAACAAYTTTCATGCTGCTTCTGCTGTGGTGAAATTGGGATGTTGTCATCCTACTCAGTAAAAACCTGGTGCCCTAGGGGCACTGAATTACAGATTGGTGGAGTTCATTCACTTTGTCCTATATATCAATTAATTCTAATTTCAGCATAAAACCTGTTAACGAGAACTTGCCTTTTAATTAAGAAGTAACAGAAGGCCCAGGTTAAATAGTGGGTCATTGCTAAGTCTGAGCTATAGGATAGTCTGTGGTATTCTGTGGGGGTTTTTTGGGCTTTTTWAATTCCTTTTTGTTTCCAAGGACCCTTACTCTTCTCTTGGAGTATTCAGAGTCCCATGGCAATAGTGGCTCCTGTGGAGCACCAGCTGGGGCTCCTTGCAGCCTCCCCTGCTGGCTTATTTCTGATACTTTCTTGGCATCAGAACTGGCTGAAACCACACTGTTCTTGGGACACTCCCCTTGAGTCAAGCTGTTCTAACACCTGGTGWCAGTATGTGGAAGAAAAACAAAAGAAAACAAAAATTGTGGGTGTGGAGAAGCAAGAAGGCCGTCATTACCCCGAGCACTGTGTGAGCTTGCTGCTTTGTTTCTGCTGCACTTGCAGCAGAACAGAAGCTCAATATGCTTATTGATCTCTCTCAAGTACTACAAATCCTTATCTTCCCTGTCTGTTGTTTAATTCTGAATTGTTTGTAATAAAATATTCAGCAACCTGGCCCATGGAGTAATACTGAGCTGATCTCTTTTCTCCACAGCAAAAAACTAGCCCAATCCAAAACCTCATCATATGTAGATATTACAGYTACATAGCTCACTGAATTCTTCAGCAGATTTTTCCATTTTTTTCATACTGATATGACCAGTAATATATTGGATTTTAATCCTGCCTGTGGAAAACTATTTGATAACCACATGTGTGATCTGGGAAAATGAGCATCAATTTATCTGAACTTTTATCAGTGCTTTTATCAAAACCTAATAAGTATGGGCCTCCTAATAAAATAGCTATAAGGCAGGGAAAGAAAAGACTGCTGTGGAGRTGTAGTTTGATTAAAATGTTTAGGTAAAAAATCCTTAATTATTTTAAAGAAAGCCACAGTGGGGTCTTTTCTCCTGTGCTGATAAGAAACTGGGAAGTTTTCATGTGGCATTCAGATGTGTGATGTGAAATGAATTAGTTATTAGCTGTATCTCCTTGGGGCATGTGCACTATAAATAGCTTTTCCAAGTCTGTGGCTTCATTCTACTCTGCACTGTATTCTGAAATTGAAGACCAGAGAGACCAGAGTAAAATGCCTGCATTCAGCTGCARTCTGAAGCAGTGCAAATAGTACAGCTTTGGATTTTGCAGATCAAGGTTTATTTATTTTTGTGGTACASAAGAAATAGAGGACTCCTTTTATTCACCGACCCCTGATTTTGCAGAGTCCCAGGAAAAACAAAACACCTGTTGTTTCTTTTACATCTGATTGTTGCCAACAACAGCAAGGGGGAATCTAGGTTTAGTTATTGAGTAAGATCTGTAGTAGTATTGGTTAGGGTGCAAAATGGCTTTTTACTTAGGTCTGTGAAAAGCCCTTCCTGGGAAGCCAAATATCAGCTTATTTGCTTTAGGGTTTGCCATAGTAGGAAGTACAAGTGAACTGGGGCAATAAATTAGTTCACAGCTTTGGACTTAGAAAAGCAGCCTAATTATAAACCCAGAAGYCTGTGCTCTTTTTTGTGCTGTGTGAATTCTGGCATGTTGTTCACCTAGAGTTTTGGTTTGTAAGAAGTAAGGCCACTGTCCTTGCTKAAAAGTTACCCTACTTTTATGTTAACAAACCCAGTGGTCTGCCCTGGACAGCTCCTTGCAAGTACCAGAATCTGTAGGTGTTAAAATTACCATAAGCTTAATTCTCTACCTTTTCATTCAAAATTCATAGGAATCCAGGATTATAGGCTATGTGTTACTCTTTCACCTTTCCAGATGGGAAAAGGATCACAGCAAGGAAACTCCATGTTGATATTTATAAAAGCTATGGCTACTTTTTCAATGCTGGAAACAACAGTTTGAACAAAAAATGCTTTTCACCGTGTTTTGACCATTTCCTTGATTCTTTTAGGTCTTCCAGGACTATTAATAGTTGTGTTAGTGCAGACCACAGCAGCCAGGCTTCTCATACTGCCCTTCGAGTTGTGAACATCTGGTGAAGAGTCTTGGTGTGGACAGTGAGCAGCAGCAGCAGCCTTGCCTTCTCATTTGGGTATCAATGACTTTAAATGAGGTACTGTGAGAGGAGGCTGGGAGTCAGTTGTGCAAGGAGGATAGGAGAGTGCAAGGAGACATCCCCAAAAGATTGACCTGCTGCCCTGTGGCTTCCAGTATTGCTRAGTGCTCAATAAATGCATCCTTTTTTAGTCCTCTTTGGTGTGCACACTGTTAATGGGTCAGTGCTAGCTGTTTAAACCTCAGAAAAATGGGAATGGCTRTACCACATGTCACATAGAGGTTTCTAAAAACATGTGATGCAGCTTCTGATTTGAAACACAGGGACACAGAGTCCTTCAGTATGCAAGTCATAAGTACCTTGGCTTAAAGTCACACAGTGCTGACTTAATTCTGGTTGATGTAGGTTCAAACTCTGAGTGAATCTGTGGAGCATCCTGAGCTATAGATGTGTTCAGATTCTTAGGGAATTCCTGARCSTATGCTGAGCTCTCTGTGGAGATGGYTTGTGAGTGTCCACCTTGTTTGTAAYGCTGTAGAAGASRGGAAGAAAATGGCAGGAGTCAAGGTCATGCTCTCCTGTAATGAGGCACCCTGGAAACTGAGAGCCTTTAGTTTCAGCCTTAAACCAGGGGAGTTTGAAGACATTGGTTCTAATTTAGCTTTYTACCAGGTGAGAGGCAAAACTCACTTGGGTTTCGTTCAGCATCCCTGCTGTCAACTGAGACCCCAGCCTGGCAGTGATGGACAATCTGCCCACAGGATCTGTGGTACCACCACAGCAGCTCTGGGTCTATCCTGTGTCAAATGCTTTCCCAACYATTTCACACCAGCTGCAGTCATTTGTCATGCTCTGTGTCCCTGGGCTCACTGGAGTGTGGCACTTGGTGACATTACAATGTTTTTCCRTCTTGGTAYCTTGAAGTTCAAATTACTACCATGCAGTCAGGGCCCAAGAACTGAGTCAGGGAGAGAATAACAAAGGTGAAGGATTGAGTAAGTAGCTGCAGTGTAGGGAGGTAAGCAAGTGTGCTTAGCTGCTCCTCCTGTTACATTATTGAGYAACATACTTGTTTATTTAGTTACTCAGTGGTGTAAGGCAAAACATGATACTGCTTTACATCTGCAAATTTTCTACTGAGGTGAAAGGTAGTAAGTAGAGGTTCAAAATATATTAGGTATTTTCATGTATTATGGTGTATTTTAGCTTTCTTGAGTGAWCTCACATGCTGCCTTGGAGGGATATATCATAAATACTATTATTATCCTTTATGCCAAAATGAAGTTGACATTGGTTGATATTCTCATGAATAGCACAGCTCCAGTGAAGGMAAAGGACAGACCTGGTACCTTCTGTTTAAGTTGTCAAGGTTGGCTGSATTTCAGTTAATTTAAAACCCTGCTTTATGGCCTCTATTACACAGATTTCTGCTCCCTCCTTGAAATCCCTGTTCTGGAGTGACAAATGTAACCATAAATGTTGTTTCATTTTGTTGAGGGTTTTTTCTGCTTTATTCTTTGTGGGTTTGGTTTTGTTCTTTTTAAAGCAGCAATCATGTTGCTTCATAGGCTTTAGGGAGGTCTTTGTACTTCTTTTTCCTTGTAATGTAGGTCTTTAGAGCTGGATATAAAAACAGAATTTTAAAATATGAGGAGACTCCTCATTTTCTGTGCCTGGCAAACTTTCTCCTTTATCCTTCAGCCAACTTCTATCCAGTCCAGTGGTTCTCCTCCTCTGTTTCATGCTTGCTAACTTTCACAGATTAATTTTTTATGAAGGGTACYATTAAAATGACTTTGGAGAGTCACATAAATTATCTCTGCAGCTTCCACTTGCTCTTTGTTGTTGTGTAGAATTTACTAATACTTCTCCAGTGCAGCCTGTATTTTCTAAATCAATTCTGAGTGTTTTTCTAATTTGTGCATTAAGTAATTTCAACATGATTTTTTAATGAAGTAAAATATTGAGTATCTTATGCAAACTTCAGTCCTAGAGGAAGGGAGGCAGAGAAAGTGTGACAATTTTGCTTTGTCCTTTACACAGCTACCAAATCTTCCTGAAGGAAACTCAGCTGAGCCCTGCCYGCCAGGAGCAGCCCTGGTAGCTCCTGTGTCATTGAGGTGCCTCTCTGAGGTGCAAGTCTTTCTCTTTGTTCTTCCAAAATACAGGGCAGCAGAAATGCTGCCCTTCATTACAAGAGAAAATGAGGGTTTGCTCCTTTACTTCCTTGTGTTTGTTCCAGAGCAGGCAGAGCTTCCCTTTGCATTTGTAGAGATCTGTCCTTGAATGCTGAAGTCGGAGCAGGAATTTATGCAGGTGGAAAATTTTGATCTGGTRAACATGAAGGCTAATGGGAGGCCTGGAGGGTGGCTGTAAGCAACCTGCTCTGTCCTAAACTTGTAAAASATTAACTGCTGTGGTCTGTGAGCTGATTTTGTTTATATTTGGGACAAAAATGATGAGTGTTTTTTTCTATTTTTAAGGGTCAGTGAAAATTATGTAGTTTTATATATTTATACATTTGTCTCTTTGTATTGGGCAAAGTCATGCCTACAAGCCTAGATATGAGTTAGCATAATTGGTTCTGCAAAACAGAACACGTTTTAATATCTAGAGGTCTTCTACAAAGTTGTCTCTCCTAGATTATTTTCATGTTTATTTTTCTTCTAGTTAAATATTAGTTGCTTTTTATTGTTGTGAATGAATCAATTCTGCTTCATTGCAGTTTCATTTATAGGATTAGATGTTATGTTTAGGAGTGGTGATTTAAGGCCAAATTTGCCATATGAGGTTTTATTTTCTAAGAGCCTTAAAATTTCCTTGCTGTTCACTTTAGAGCTGCCAAGCTGAACACAAACCAAACCTCTGTTACTTTTCCAATGCAGCTGAAAAGCACTGTAGTTGATTTAAGGGGTTTCCAACATTTATGATTGGTAGGTAGTKCATGTGTAGGTATGAAGGTTAATTAAATCAAGAGGTGAAGTTTGTAGAACAGGGAATGCTTCATTAGGCCCTGTGTGAAGTAACATGTACAATCTGTTCTCAATACCCCAAGTGCCATTCACTGAGACAGTGTAATTACAGCTTACACACAGTTTCATTAGTTGGTGTTTCTTCTGCTGTGGTTGACATGTATGTTGTCTTCACTGAAACCCTGCAACAGAGGAGGGACTGCTCACTGGTGGGCATCTGAGCATGCTGACATTCAGCAAATCATTTTTCCTTTGGGTTCWRATATGTCTTATCCCAGATGTAATTAAGCTTGTAATTCATCAACTGGCACTTTTTTTGTTTCTCAGATTCCAGATCTAGCTAAAGACTTGTGTGATGGCTCTTGTATGCTTTTTCTTACTTTTTTGTGGTGTTGTTGTTGGGTTTTTTTTTTTTGCTTTAAAGAGGGAAAAACAATAATTCTCTTTCCTCACTGCCAGTAGTTTGGGTTTTTGTCTGGGCACTTTTAAAATTAGAGTTCATTCATTTATATTCAGAGCAGGATATTATGTCAACCTAAAGATGCAGTCTTTAATACACAATCTCTCTTTAATGTGCATGGTGTTYAGGCAAGTATAAAATCAAGGTGGCTGTGAAGATATGGGGGCCTCTGTGAGAGTTTAACCATAGAGATTCCCAAGAGTTTCTTTTAGTAACAATTTATGCTACTGAGCACTGTGAATGCACTTAATACTGAAGTGTTATCACAAGTCCAGGCAAATTATGCATTTATTTGATGCCCAGAGAAGGAGAATTAAGGCTCCAATTATGATATATTAATGTCAGAGACTGGATGAATACAGAAAAATCTTGGAAATGCATGAACATAACTTTATATTACCCTTGAGATAAGTCCCACAGTCCTATTCAGGTGAGAGAAATYGGGGAAGCACTTGCAGGCACAGGTCTGTAGGCAGAAAAGCAATATTAATGGGGGTAATAAAGAGACTACCAAGGAGGGATGAATGTTGAGATTTATTGCAAATCTTATCTGTACATAATTTCTTTATATTAAAAAAAAAAMCTGCATAAATGTTCTTCTGCAAATTTGTTAGACTAATGTGAGAAGAGAATACATCAGGGATATTGCAGAGGTAATAGTAAACCCAAGCCCCTGTTGTCCTCTTGTCCTACTAATATGTTGAGGTATCTTTAAAGCATTTATGTTTAGAACTACTATATTAAGACAATCCATGTTACATCCATGCCATGTGGTGTCTCAGCTCTGCCAAGCCATGGCAGCTGCCAGGGTGGTTGTGATCTGTCATCAGTTCTCTGACTGCAGTCTGAAAACACTGAAAAGCTTAGGGCCTGTTCCAGAACTATTTTACCCTTTGTTAACTRTTATAATTTTTTGGTATCTAGTAAAGTAAATACTAAAATATTTTGCAGAAAGTGCCTGCCTAAATTTTCTCAATTGGTGCTCTGTTTTGAGATGACATCCTGAGCTAGTGTATGTGTTCTTYAGGTTTTTGATAAAATGTATGTGTCTCCTGATTTAATGAGGTCTAATATTGTATCATACATTTCATGTAAGGCCATTCCACAAGAAAAGTGAGCAATAAAACACGTATGGAATTGTGCATGGACCTAATTAGATCTTAGCAGCATATAAATTACTRCACAAACCTAGGCTGATGTACTTAGAAACCAGTGTCTGCCATAACCACCCTAAATCATCTGACAGCCTTTCAGGAGTAGCATGTTTTGGGGCAGAACTTCCAACCTTTGCACAGAAAATGAAGAATTACAGGAAAAGCAGATGACAGAAAAAAAGAACTGTCATCCATTTGTACCATGTAAGTCCAGAAGTGGGTCTCAGAGCTGCTGCAAAGCACAAACTGTGGCAGGCACACTGAGAGGAATAAAGCAGTATGCTAGCTCTGGCTTTAGGCATGGTGTTTTGTGAATTCATGCATTTGGAGACTGTCAACAACTTCAGCTTTAGGATGATGCATAGGAGCTGTTAAAATATATGCACTTTTTAGTATTTTGCCTTCCAAAGGAAGGACTGCATTGATTTGAGGCTTTTATTTTGRTGAGTAGAATATGCATCGTGACTAAGAGCACTTAGCTGTGTGCTCTCAAAATAAAAGGCCTCATGTTATTTATTCRCTTCAGTGCCACAGTAGTATATGATGCCTTCTAGGTGATTAAAATGAGCATGCCATGAGAATTTTGTAACTTACACAGTGCACAGCAAGGGGGAACGAAAAAAGGCAGATAAATACAGGAAGCATCAGGGTTACAGTGGCAAGAGCTCATGAAAATGCTTTCATATACCAGTAAAAGCTTTCACTTATGCCTGACATACGTTTCCTCACTGCATGTTGCCTCTCTGTCTTGCTTGTTATTTGATTTCTGGTTTYGTTAAAATATTCTGCTCATAGATTTTGGTCCTGACACTGTTTCCCTTGAAGTCCCTGGAAGGAACTCCTAGTGATTTAAACAGTGTTGGATCAATCTCAGTAAGCAAAGACTGTAGGGATGTGGKAATGAAAAAGCTGGCACTTCAGACTTCGGTTAAAAGGAAGTCTTTTGTGAGAATGAATAATGAAGTACCTGTAATTTTTGTTGTGCATGTAGTAGGTGTAATATTATGTACAAAAATAATGCATTATTCCTCATAACTACACAAATACAAAATGGATAGATATGCTGTTCTTCCCCGTTACTGTCCTGTTTTAAGTGGGTATCATTTTTCCAGAAAAATATTTACTTTTCCACAGCATGCACATGATTGCTGTGAAGGTATGGAATTGTTTGGGGTTTGTGGGTTTTGTTTGGGGTGGGGGTTTTTTTTGTTGTTTTTTGGGGTTTTTTTGTTTGTTTGTTTGTTTGTTTGTTCTTTGCTTTTTTTGGTCTTTTTTTTCTTGATATACATTTCTATTCTCTGAATGCCTGTCAGTTAGTAAAATTTTGTCATAAGTTATTTTCAGTTAGTGTCATTAATGTCATTATTTTTATGTGGAKAAGTGCATTAATTGAATCCTATTGATCTCCATGTTTCTGTGCTACTTTGTAATAGATTCCTAAATGCTTAGTGAAGAAGACTGTTTGTATCATTAGCCTTATGTATGTTTTTTAGTCTAGTGAGGTTTTCCATACCCTTGCATCATAAGAAAGTTTCCAGTCATTAWGTTTCAAATCATTGTTTCATCACATCTATAACGTCTCCAGTTTCATGCCTCATGCTTGTGTCCCATCTACTTTTATCCTCCTGTTTCTGCCATATTTTTCAGTAATGTTATTTCTTCTAAGCTTATGGTAACATTTCTTCACTCTAAAGAGATCCCATCATCTTGATGTGAACCCTTCTTAAAAGCTGTATGCTGGCCTTGCCAGAACACATTCTCCAGTGCGTAGGGAAAACAGGACCCATGCAGGTTACAAGGTGTAAAATGTGGAGAGAGGAGCTGTCCTTGACATCAGTGTCTGAGTAGCAAATGGCAGAGTCTGCCTTGTACCATGGGCTTGTGTTTTAATCTGTACATGAAGCACACACACAGAAGTGGACCTGTTTGCCTTTCTGCAGAAATGCCATTATTTTCTGTTAARCCTCTGTTTGAGGGTCATCTTTCTTAACCATTTGGACTTGTAAACACACAGACATACAACTCAGGACAGCTGCAGGAATATCTGATTCTCTTTAAAAGGTTTTTTAAACCCCATTTGTTTCTGTCTTTTTGGACCCATGCAGAGATCCTTCCAAAATACATCACTGCTGATTAAGTCGATGGTATATACCTGAGAAGCACCAAACAATACAAAAACATTCAGTGGCTCAAATAGAAACAGATGTGTAATAGAATATAATGAAATTTATTCACCTGTTTGTGAGTGTGCTGCACATGTTTGATGGGTATAACTATTTATTAAACAGATTGCCCATGTGTTGCCAAATAGTGGATTACATTCTACTAAGTCTGTTTAAGTATCTCCATGCTCATGAATATGACATTTCATCTATTTCCACCTTTCCAACTGAGTTAAAATGTCAAAAAGATGTATTTTTGTAATATAAGTACCTCAGTTCTTTTCTGACATTATTTTCCATAGCTCGTTTCATGTGCATATCTTTCTTTTATATTATCATCAAGATGGTATTAATTTGGATGTGCAAATTAGCTCTTCATGATGTTGTCATGTCAGCATCTGGATTCAAGATGTGCTGTTTCATAAGCATTGCATCCTATTGCGTTTCATCAGATCCCCCTTTTCTAATCTAATTATTCATAAGGAACCTTGGGGATTGTGCTAATGGGCATCTGAAGCTATAAAGAGTAATGAAAGTGCTTGTGTTACTGCTATGCAATTAAGTGTATACAGAATACCATTCATATAATTAAATTCAGAATTTTTTTACCACTCTTTTTCTCCTTTATAGTACATCAATTATTTCTCTGAAGTTAAAATAATATCTGTGGAGTTTAAGAGCTTTTTATGAGAATTGTAGCATTTATAGTGACAAAAGTTGATTTTTGGCTTTTATAATTAAAAGCTTCAGCAAATAAGGAGACAGTTTTATGAAACTTTAATGGTTTTTTCATGTTTTATGTGAAAAGGTGGAGGGAGGATGTTTGTGATTGAGGCAGAATTTGAACTGATGGGAAAGCAAGAGGTGTTTGTGGGGATGTGTGCAGGCTGTGTGTTTCCCATTTAATATTCTGTCCATTGGTTTGATTGGATACAATACACATTATGCTGCTGCTGGTAGTGTGCATCAGYACTCATTGCAATTTGTAAGTTCAGCCTGACCTTTGGTCTGGGTTCAGTTTTCTGTCTCTGTTCATTTGGATTAAGTGTTTTGATGAATGAAGATAAAGCATTTAGATCAACTAGTCAATATGTTTTCTGCTGATAATTCCATATTAATAAGTGCTGATGGTTAGTATCTTTAAGGTCTGCTGACAATCTGATTGAAATCAATGGCAGTTTTGCCTCATTTAGTTCAATGGGAGCAAGAATGAGTCTTTAACCAGCAGAAAATTATAAACACCAGTCTCTGTTCATGTGTCATTCACTATGAACAAGAGTTTTTATGGTGCTGTCAGCCTGAAAAAAATTCTTTTCTTTTTTTGATAACAAAGGTGCATTTAGCTGAAGTAATCCCTAGGTAGCCTGTTAGAGGGGTTCCAGCTTTGTTATTCCCAAACAATAGGGAATGTGGCCTCTTGCTGATTCTACTTAAGTAAGTAGTTGCTGCTGCTCAGAATAGCTTGCGACTGCTGTGCAGCTGAAATTCTGCTGCAGACATCCTGCATTAACCTAGTTATCTTGGATTTTCTCCTGAAATTCAGACTCCATTTTAATTCTGCAGAGCACATGATACTAAATAAGTTGTGCAGTTCCTTTTTCTAGAACACCAGTGACAGCCATGGTGTTCCATGTCAGTGAAGAGGCTCAGGCATGGTGACAGCATCCTCCATCCTCTTATCTGTGATTACACACAGCTGATTGGCATCTCATTCTGAACTGCCTTCACCATAAAAATCCCACCAGCATTTTAAAATTGCTCATCTGCCAGGTGCCCTGCTACAAAACAGAGAGGTAGCTTCGTAACACAACTCTTCCAGGGTACCCTTTTCGTTTCTCCCAAGGTACCCACCGGGAGAAATGAGCTGTGRAGTTTGAATGAGAGTTTAATAGGCCCAGGTCCTGTCTGACCAAATGACACAGTGGCTGAGGGGGACTGACAGCTTCTCTCTAATCATTGCTGGAAAAGCAAAAGGAAAAAGGAAAGAGGGGTAAAGAGCACAGACAGCCTGGCCTCTTGGCTGTATTTTCAGGTTGCTTGGGGCTTTAAAGGTCAAATGCAGCACCTTAGGTTAGTACCTCCTTAGTTATGAGGAGCCAATCTTTAGAGCAAAGCAATGGCATGTTTTTGGCTTTACTCAGCAAGTGTCTGCACTCTCCATTAGTTCATGCTTTCAGATATTCATGAAGTATGGCCCTGTATTTGTAGGTCAGTAATCTGCCCCTACAAAGACAAATAAGTTTTGCCTCCAAGAGAGTAGTTAYAGTCATCTTACTTCTTGTACAAGATACTCTTGGTGCTTCATCATCAGTGATCTGCAAAGTCAGGTTAATGATGCCAGATTTTCTGCCGTGATTGAAAACCCAGATAAAATGGCTGGTGAATTTTCTGGCCATTTTCTGCAGTTGGTAATTGCTCTTGAATGAAACTCAGCATTACTTTCACATACCTTCTAAGCATATTCTCTGAGATAAATTACATGTCTCWAAATCAGTAAATGAGAAAAGAAACCTTCAGTCCATTCATACAACCTTTTTAATTTRTTTGTGTGTTTTTTCCTTTTTATTTGGCTGTGGTACATTTTAATTATTTTTTTTTTCGGTCTGGTAATTTATGTTTTTCCACATTAATTTGGCTTTCTTTGATTATAGGTTAAAATCCTTAATTCTCAGCTCTAATGTATTAAATAGGGACCAGTTGAAATAGCATTTTCACTGGGTATTGGTTGCTTTCTACTCTCCCTATTACTTTTGCATATTTGTGTCTTCCTGTCTAGTGTGTACTTATCTTTAATCATCCAAGTAATCTTGGCCAATGGACTGTATTTCTGGATGTTTACCTGAAAACTTTCATAATGAAAGTCTCTCTTTGAATCTGACATGGGGTTAGTCATTGCTTTGTTAGGCTTGACTTCAAATACTATTTTGTTCTAGCACTTTACATACAAATTGTTATCTTAATGATCCTTAGGTTTCATTTTATCAAATCAGATGGGGGGGGTGCTGKTTTTTGTTGTCAAATCAGATTCTGTCTCTTTTTTAAAAACAAATTTCCACATAACAAGTTCAAATCCCTTAGATAAAGAATACACTCATTTACAAAAATTGTAATTGATTTTTTGGCCCTGTTTTTAATACTTTGCACTGTAAATGACATCCCAGTGGAGAATAATCATCATACAGATGTTTGAAAGCTCCTTCCTGCAGAGTATGCTAATTGAAGTCTATAAAGTGTCATCGGGCTGCTCATTGTTTCTAATTAGTGCAAGGCAGTTTCTCTTAGCTTTGTATAGTTTTGCTGGCCTCTTTCCTTCATTATTTTACCAGCAGGCTAGTAAATCTTGTCAGTTACTAAGAAAAAAAAATCCAGAATTGGAAATTTTTCTGTGTGCTTCATAGTGTCCTGCTTTCCTTTACCAGGAAAATACAGATTTTGGTATGGTTTGATTCTGACTTTCTGAAGCTATCAGTGTGCTTTTAGCTCCAACAGGCCAGGTACTACTCTGACATCTTTTAAAAGACTCTTTATCTCACATCATCAGGAGAAACATTAGTGCAACAATAMATTTCTTTCCTCATAATAGGGCCTTTATGATAATGATTGTCATTTGTCTGGTTTCTGAAAAAGGAATATTTTAGTGACTGCTTGATAGTTGGATGTTTATTGCAGACAATTTCCCAGGATATAAAATCAGCAGTGYAATGGAAGTGGGCAGATAAAAGGGTCTCTTATTGAAAGGAGCTTAAAATTATGTGCAAAATTACTGGAAAAAGAAGCTTTGCTGCCTGTTAGAGCTTCTCTGTGTGACTATACTTGGGTACAGGTCAGGTTCTGCAGTTCTTTTAGGGAGTGCTGGACTGCACTTTTAAAACTCTGGTAAGTACTTCCTGCTGGTGTGTTAATTTAGCCTAAAGTAGTGTCCCTGCATTTCCTCATGTCTTTCTGTGAGGATTTTTTGCCTTAAGTCCTCTGGGAGTTTATAGGACTTAAGAAGAGAGACAGATGTGTAGAATTTTSAGGCCTTGGCTGCTTTCTTCAGGTCTCCATTCTAAGCATGAAAGAATGAAGTAATAGCTGGTTCTCTTCATGAGACTCTGAGGCAGGACCCATGTTTTTCCCTTGCATGCAGTGAACACCATTTCTGAATATTCAGGAAMTATTCAGAAATCTGGTGTGATGCATTATTTAAGCAATTTCCTGTTGATTTCAGTTGAAGTTCACTCTCATAATGTAAGTCCACACTTTGATTGAAGATTGAGGAGGTTCATGAACAGCTAACAGACAATAATTTTTGTATATCCTGAGGCATCAGACTAAGATTTAGGAGGTTGACTTGATCCTCTCTTAATGACAGCATCCAGAGGAAAGAATTTTCTTTCTTCCATCTTTTTTTTTTTAATCTGTGAATGATAATGTGATACATCTCTTTCTTCATGTCTAGGTTCTTTTTAGTGTTTGGGGAATAAAAGTACGTGACAGCAGATGACAGTGAAATAATCAGAGTACACTCCTTAAGTTGGGAGGGGTCTGCAATGGCCCTGTAGTCCAACTGCCTGAYGGATTCAGGCTGACCAAAAGTTAGACAAAGTTGTTAAGGGCATTGCCTCTTAAACACTGRCAGGCTTGGGGCATCTACCACCTCTCTGGGAAGCCTGTTCTGATACTGGCTCACCCTCTCAAGAAATTTTCCCTGTWGTCCAGTCTGAGCCTGCCCAGATGCAGTTTTGATCCATTTCCATATGGCCTGTCACAGGATACCAGGCAGAAGAGAGCAGCACTTCTCTCTCCACTTCTCAGAAAGCTGCAGACAGCAATGAGGTCCCCCCTCAGCCTCTTTTCTCCAAATTAGACAAATCCAGAGTCCTCAGTCACTCCTCACAGGACATTCCTTCCAGTCCTTTCACCAGCTTTGTTACCCTCCTCTGGATGCATTCAGASACCTGAACATCCTCTTAAATTGCTCAGCACTCCAGGTGAGGCCACCCCAGCACTGAGCACTGAGCACTGAGCACAGTCACCTGTCCTGACTGGCTGCTGGTGCTGTGTTTGAGGCACCTCAGGGTGGGCTTTGCCCCCGGGGCTGCCAGGGCACCCTGCTGCCTCACACTGGGATGCTGTTGGCAGCACTCCCTGCCCCTTCCTGCAGGACTGATCTCCAGCTGCTCCTCTCCCCATTTATTATTGTGTCTGSTGTTGCTCTGTCCTTCATGCAGAATCTGACATTTTGACTTTGGAAATTCCATCATAGCACAATGCTCCAATCTATTTAGATCCCTCTGCAAGGCTGATTACAGAAATCCTCCTTATTGTTGTGGAAAATGTACTTAATCCCTACAATGTGGTCAATATGGTACTGCTTTGCAGTGGGCTCTCCAGTCAGTGCTGAGCTTGTGTAGAGGGAAACCTCTTTCTCCAAAAGATTAGTTGCTAATTATGCAAGTGCATAGGAGGCTATTAAACCAWAAAAATGAGGTTTTTGATCAGAGGTGGTATTCCTAGAAAAGTACAGCAATGTACTGTAGTAAAAASAAGAGTTTTTGTGACTTATAAATATTGCATCACTAGGGGATAGCAATGTAAAATAAAAACATTGTTGTAGAGAGCCACATTGTTCCAGGGTTAGGAAATGGTGCCAGGGTCTGCATCTGTCCTCTTTSCTGCAGCACAGGGCCTGATGGCAGCTGTGTGGTGATGCAGGCCTGGGTAAGACAATGTCTCTCWCCACTCAACCAATCTTTGGCGAAATTTCCAGCACCTGCTCTGTGGCTCTGATGTGGGTGATAGTACYTCCCCCTTATCACGGTCCTTTGAACAACTAACCTGTGTGTTTCTCCTGTGTTTTGCCTTGGAGAAACCTGTCAACACCTTTCCTCTTCATTCTGTATTTAATGGATGTGTCAACATTGCCTAATGGAGGATRGTGGAAAGGTCTGTTTTGTTGTTAGCTCTGAACACAGCAGTGAGTGCTGATGGCAGCGATGTCTCGGGCACAGCGTCGTGCTCTTGTTCCATTGGCTCTGGTGCCAGTTCAGGCTGTTCAAGCTCAGATATTCCTCTGCAGTGTTCCTCTGCAGTGCATAAATACACCCTCATCCAAACAAARATTCAGAAGCATCTSAACTACATATCCATAATTTATAATTATAGTGGGATTAAAATAGACTTGAGGCTTCAGTTGGCCCCATGTCTCAGAGCTGCGGTACTGCAGCAAAGGCTGCTCTGCCTTGAGAGCACAGCAATAATTACTGGGGACTGCATTTTAACAACCAGGGGTGATTGCTAGGCACAGCTTCAAGGATATTAGGGGAGTTTGGAAGCCTTGCACTTCTGTCAGGGGCTTAGGTGTGTAGATGTTACCTGTGTGGGCTGCAGATCAGCAGTTCTCAAACACTGTGGCTTCAGGAGGCATGGCCCTGGGGAAGGTGCCTGCAGATTTGTGAGCCACCACYGTTTGCTTTGAAGCCCCCCTGATTTGGGGAACCTCCTAGGGAAATTCCTCTAGGTCTGTTTTTGTAAAGGAGACAGAAATCCGATTAGTGATGTTTATTTTTCCAGCTCATTTTGGTTTAGACATTTCAGTTTTAGAGATCAGATGAAAAAAAAAATTACATTTTGCATTTAACCTTTTAATGAAGAAGGACTGATTTTGCTTAGTGTTAAAACATAAGTTTGAAGCTTTGGAGTCTCTGTTCCATAGCTGCAAACACAGTGGGAATGGTCTGATTTCCCACTTGCAACATTGCATTATTAGACTGGAAGGAGCTTTTAGGGCTGTTTTACATAATGACTGGGTTCCCTGCATGCTGCTACATTCAGAAGTAAAAAAAACACAAAACCCAGAAACTGCCTGGCCAACAAGTTGTTCCTGTTTTAGGTGTTGTCCATAGCATCTGTAATATTTGCTGCTCTAGTCCTCTTATGTAATTGGTGTCCATTGGGAATATCCCAAAACAGGGATGTTTATTTCCTGAGGCTGTTAGCTGTGTTTGAAGTTTCTTCATCAGACACAGGCTGGGGAAAGGTACATTGATTTTTAGTGTCTTCTGCTCTTTAAGTAATTTTTTTTAAATGAGTAATTATAGAATTACGATGCATTTAAACTTCAGGGCAAATTTAGCATTTGGTTTTCACACTGCAGCTGTCTGGAATTCGGTGTTTCAGGGCCAAGAGTTCATCTGTTTCCTGACATAATAGGGTGATTTAGCATGCTTTTAATTTTAAGCACATGAGCATTCCCATTTTTCCTCACATTTATTCAGTTGGATACATGTATGTGTGTGTATTTTATATATATATATATATATGTAAAAAGTAAAGCCTTTGGCCTTTTATTAACTGAATCTTATGAAACAAGCKTTTAGACCAATGTAAAGTTGTGTAAGGCTTTTTTAGTATCATTTTCACACTCATATCAAACCTTAAAGCAGGAGGGTGATAGTAAAGCTGATACAGTTATCCTGTTCATTCTAGACAAACTTGGGGGAGGGAGACTTTGGTATTGCATCAGCAACAACAACCCATATTAATGCCAAAAAATCTGATTTTTATCTTSTTGGGATCATCATGTAAACTTGCTTAAGAGATCTTGATACAAACAAGAGCTACTTGCTTGATCTTTGAATTTGGGTTTAGCTTACACACTTAAACCAGCCACACAACCTGAATAATTCTGAGAGGTCACAAACACTGATTTCAAGGGATGCTTAGAATGGAGCTAATATATTATGATATGCATGATCTTCATCAAAGAAGTATTAAGCATTCCCAGAAGTCCCAGAGTTACATGATCTTGTGACAGACCCAGAGGCAAATTCAGAGTTGTCAGCTGAATTGCCTTTGGAGCCTGCCAAGGAAACAGATGCTAATGTTAGATGAGTATCTACATGGCTTGGCATGGAGCTCCCATGACAGGCAGCAAGCCCTGTGTGTGACCTTGGCTKGCTGGTCCACTGCTGGGAATCACAGAGGAGATGTCTAGTGATGTGTGAGTCAGAGCTGTCTGGCRTTCATGGTATTTGAATAGAGTTTGTTTGGATGCTGGAGTCAGAATCTCTGATGAGAAGATTTAAACACTGCCATCCACCCTCTTGGGTTAYGACTGAGAAAAGCAAACACAGTTTGTTTTCCTTGTGCTTGTTCTACGGGCTCCAGAGCCCCCTATATGCTGGGAAACCCCAGCCTCTGCCAGTTGCAGTAGGAAACCCTAAAATAATCTGGCATAGCAGAGTGTTAATGTTACTGTGTGTGTGCCATGGTGATTCCTGTGAGCTGCCCTCACAAAGTACATCTGCCTGGGCAAAGTGGGTGTTTGGGAGCCCTGGGGCCAGCTGGCACAGAGAAGCCCATGCCTGTGAGGGTGAGGGAGATGTTCTGCAGCTTCCAAACCATGGTGGCCACTTGAGAAGTGGCCCTGCCTTGCAGCCTCTGAGCCATGCCAGGGTGGTGTTCAGGGAGGGGAGAGCAATTTATTACAGGCAAAAGCTTCTCAAGGTCCTCTCTTTATCAGTGTGAATCACAGCACTGCAAAACCCAGGAATGTCCTTGAACTCTTCATTTGCTAGCACAGGCTGTTGTGTCTCTGCCTCCCTTGTCACCACTCTGTGCTTAAAGACTTTGGCTCTAGTCCAGCTTCTAGCTCCAGCCCTTCATGACATTTAAGATTATATGCCCCTCACTTCACCCAAAAGCCTGCTCACTGAGCTCTTTCTCCCTGGGTACATGCTGTTGTGAGGCTTTGTTTGTTGGGACTCCATCAGTATATTCATTTAGCAACATGCATACTCAYTTGAGCCAAATATAGGAACATTTAAGTCTCTAGACAAGTGATTAAGGGCTTTATTAAATAGAAATGTTTTGCTAAGCCACAGCATGGATTATCTGTCCCTTAGTATGTGTATAATCAAAACTGGTTCTCTGATCTTGGATAAAAACTCTGGAGGATCTGTTTCATTTTTTCCTTTTGTGTAAAATGGGAATGCTGACATTTCTTTACTGACTTCCTTGGATCGCTGTAGAGTTTAATGCCCAGAAAGTGCTTTGAACATGAGAACTGCTGTGACAGAATTACTGAGAGCTTTGCTTCTGGAATTTAATTGCTCAGTTAAGGAGGGGAGGGAAGAAAAGTTCAGAAACAGCTGGCAGTGAAATTCTATTGAAGTTTGTGTSTAATATATGGAAATAACATTCATATTTAATCTAGTTATTGAGAATTATTTTTTAAATTTTTGATGATTTTTCATTAGYCTTTGATATATTTTAAATTAACCATTCTCCTTAAAAATTCTAAACATGGGTGGGATTTTCTTTTGTCCTCGTTTTAGAGGCTTTTAGCAAAACTTGAYGTTTCCTTATTGTAGATCATTGTGATTATTACGCACAAGCATAATAACTTCTGACAATAAAAGCAAAATTAGTGCATATTAATCATTCGCTCTCCATATTTGGCTTAGATTTGCTCCAAAATGAAGCAAATAGGTTCAAGGTCTTTCAGTGCTCTCCACAAAACCCGTTGCCTAGCATTCTCAACACTTGGCAGCACCATTTCTGATCTGGCTGTGCAGCTCCTCGGTGGGGAGTAGCGTGGAGCTGAGCAGCAGCTCCCAGCCTTCCTCCCGTGGGTACCACTTTGAACCCCTCTCTGGAAATTGTAAATGCATGATGTCATGCCCGTGGCAATCTTCTCTTTTGTCCTTCGGCGTGGGTTGGTAAGAGGAGTGGACTGGCACATGTTCTGAATATGCGCATGTTTATCAAGCTGAGCGTTTCGAGCCTGTTACTGAGTCCTCTGCTTAGACGAGGGTCTCATCTGTCAGCAAAGAAAGAAAGAAAGATCTGGCTGCAATTTTGTTTTTCCTTTTTTTTTTACCCTCCCCGAAATCTCAGAAGAGTAAATGACTAGCATGTGTTACACAATGTAAGCTGTGAAGAAGATTTGRGGGAATGTGAAATTTAGAAGCTTKTTTTGCATATCTTTATGCCAAAATAGATATTGATCTGCAGTGTTTTCTTAGTTTTAAGCATTGCTTGTGAGAATAGATACAAGCAGAGTTACCAAATGGCTTAGATTTACTGACAGTGAAAGGCTTTCTAGCCCATTTTTTTTTGTCTTGTTATGGCTGAATAGGATGGAGGGATCAGTGTTCCCCTGTTTGGCCATGGCCAGTGCTGAAGTGGCTGCTGGAAGCAGGGCTGCAGCATCCCCTGCATTGCCTCTTAGTGCTCACGGAGGGCTGCAGGCTCAGCACAGAGAGGATGCTCAGGGTCTGCAGAGGTGCAGTGCCTGCCACTACTGGGGGGCCCTAAATAGCTATTAAAAGGAATCATGGGAAGCTTTTTATCAGTCCACTGTGTGTTTCAGATTAAGAAGGCACAAAGTGGTGCATCTGGTGAYTTCAGTAAGGATAATATTAATAATGTTAATTAGCCCTTCTGCCTTTGCAACCTTGCTGGTCTAAGCGGGTCACCTTGAACGTGGAGACACTGAAGTTAAACTGTAGCCAAATTTTGAGAAATGTGTCCTAATTTTCAGCTATGCTACATCTCACAAATGTTCCTTGACCTTATTTACTACTTAAGTGATTGGAAACTTTGCATTTACCTCAGTGGGCAGAAGGTCAAGTCTCTTGGGCCTCTTTTCCTGGAGGCTTTGTWCTCTGCAGGTGGGAGATGGGTGCCAGAACCTCAGAAATAAGGGCTTTGAGCTCAGTGCCTTGTATTCAGTATAAAGTGTTGTTTTAGCACAGAACATTGAACCCARATAATCTATTTTACGTATTTGTCCTGTAAGCAGTTCTTTTCTACATTGACTGTGCTCTAATAGTTGATTTTTCTAATTTGAGAAATACAGCTAGAAATTAGCATGTGATTAAAAAGCTGTTGAAAAAAATTTCTAGGCTCTTAAAAKAAACACATACAAAAATAGTGGAGGAAAAAACCCAACTCTATTAGATCTCCAGGCTAGAAAGAGTAAATCACAGTGGTCATAAGCACTCGTAGAGAGGCTAAAGACTTTAGGTTTGGTTTTTTTTTAGGTTCTGTTTCAAGTGAATTTTCTCTTTGAGTGAGCATTGAACATATGTTCTGCATGGGAAAGTGTTTTCCTTGGTCCCTGAGGATAGGGATGCATGGACTTGTGAAACTCAGCAGTCTCACACTGGTCTCATGGTCACCCCAGCCTGATGCAGGSCACCAAGGTGTGTATGTGCAGCATTTCCAAAACCCAAAAGTTGGAGATTCTAGATGAAGAAAAGCAAAAGATTAGCACAGTGCTTGCCAGGATTTGAAGTAAGAAAAATTCATTGCTTCCATTCTTTGGGTTTTTTAAAATTTTTATTTACTATCATCCCTGGCTGAAGTGGTCATGTTTCAAGGAGACTTTCAACTGTTCAGTATTCAACTGTGTGGTTTTGGATTTCATGTCAGGAAGAGGTTGTACTCTGGAAGAAAGGTGATATTGAGCCTGATAAACCTTGTTCTTTCATGACAAGATYAAATGGGGCTGTTTGGTTTTTGCCTTGGATGTATTTGCCTGTGTTAGCAAAGAGGCTAGGCAAGGTGGCAGTTAACAAAACAACTACTTGAAGGGTAGTGGACACCCATCTCTGGAATTCATTTGAATTGATCACCTTGTTTCAGTGATCCCTGAAGGTTTCCCACTGTCAGCAGCATCTGTGTTCAAAGTTTGCCTTGGCCAAAATCAGCTTCCTGTTGTGTTTTGCATTGTCCCTGGAGTGGCAAACATTTGCCATATTTCAGCACAAACTCATCAGRCTTTAAAACCATAAATAAATGAGGGAAAAAAGCAAAATCAAAGATTGCCYAGGATGACAAATAATCTTAAGGGAGAAGGGGCAGATGGATCCTTCTTTTCAAACCACTTCTTTTCTGTTGTAGCATTTCCTTGTACTCTTTCATGCTTTCTTAAGCTCTCATTATGTGCCTGTAGTTTTTCAGGTGCACTCTTTTGCACCCTTCCTCATGCTCTTTTTAACACTTGCATGCTCTCTCCTTCTCTCGCCATCTCCTGCATCCTTGTACTCTCCTTTTTCCTATTTTCCTCATCTGGGCACYGAGCTTGTGCACATAACCAGTGTTGTTTTGGTGCTTTGGAGAGGTGATCAGGCAGTTTGAGTGCAGGTCAAGGAACCTGTATCTTGTGATGTGGTTCAGGGGTTACARTGGTAGTGCTGGGTTGATGGTTAGACTTGATGACCTTAAAGGTCTCTTCCAGCCTTGATGATTGTGATTCYATGGTGCTGTGTCTTGTCTGCCCAAGAGTGGAGTTGGCTTTCTGTTGTGTTGGTTATGGGTGTTAAGTATCTGACCCACCCAAGGTGGATGATGTGGTGTGGGAGAGTTCACATTCTGCTTGCTTGAATTTTGAGGATGTCCTGATATCCAATAATCCCTGTATCCAAGATGGTGAAAAATACTCTGAATGAATTTGGGCTGTGACCCAAAGTGAATGCACTTCACAGAGACTGCTACTTCWAGCTGGAAATTTTTCAGTTGTCAATGATCTCTCTGCTAGCTATTTCAGAAAAGAAGGCCTTCATACATTTGGGGTTTTGCATACTTTATTTTCCAGCTGTTTAAAGAAACTTTTGAAACTTCAGCTTTTAAAAARGTAGCAGGCTTTTTCTTTCCATTTAATTTTTTTTTCTTATCCTACTTTTTTGTCTTTCTTAGTCTAGACTAAATTCTGACAGCACAGATCTTTGTATTGGCCTTCCCTTCATTCGAGATACTGTAATACTGCTCCTCTTTTATTTGCCATTTGTCCTTTTGTTTTGTGGTTCTCTTTGTTGCAAGCCTCTTTGTTGTTTCTTCCAGATGATGCTCCTCAGGGAGTTCTGTATCAGTATGACTGAACATTGCTTGCAGCCATGCCAGATTGTGCTGTGATCTTATTGGATTKCACAAACCAAGGTTAGGCCAGGTCAGAACTTGGTTGAAATAACGTAGACTTCAAGATTGCCTGCTGGCCACTGGGACCACACACAACAGAAACCTGACCCAGATGTTGATTCAGTCAGCTCAGGCTGGCAGTGTTGCTGTGCTGACTGCAGTGGGTGTGATACTAATGAGAAGTTCTGACCTCTTCTGGCTGGTAGGATTTCACAGCATTTCTTASAGAAGAGTACTGTTGTTAATTCCAGCATTCTGACCCATTCCAAATCCTTTAATTCTCTGTCAGGATTACACTGGAATTCAGTTGAAGATTATATTCTCTGATCTTCTTTTCCCTGCACTGTTGCATGATGATTGCCCTCGAAACTTGTTGTGCTGTTTGAAAAGCTGCATTTGTGTGCTGGATGAAATTATTACAGAATTTTCTTTGCTTTCCTGATCTTTCAAAGAAAAAAAAAAAATATACCACAGTCTTCAGATTAAAGGTTTCAGAAAGGTAGAAACTTCTAGTAAAAATAACACATGAAAATTACAGTTGAGCTTTTCTTAGAGTTGCTTGAAGTTTCTGACCAAAAGACTGTATGAAGATGTGTAAATATGCTCAGACTTATCTTCACTGAGTGCATATTAGGTGTAAAATTGTATGCTATTGCTCTTGAGTGCCCCAAAATGGTAGGAAGATTSAATATRTAGATAAGGTTTTTCTAATTTATTKTRGAGGTACTCCTACCTGTTGGTGTTCTGTATGGTTTTTAATAGCTTATTCTTTAAATAAAGCTGTGAGAGGCTAGAAGGTGAACGTAGAGAAGTGTGCAATGGTGTGAAATATAGGCCAAAATTAACTTGGGCTATGTGTACCAACCTTTGTCTCATCCCTGCACTCAGCCTGAGGGAGGGGGGCTGGAGGGTTCATTTTCCTGTGTCTGTGCTGGAACAACACTCATGAAATTGTGGAAAGAACAGTACAGTCAGCTTGATTTATTTACCTTGATGTGCCCAGATGTACAGKGATGGACTTGGATCTCACAAAACCTGAATATGTCTAGCTAGGCAGCAGCCATTACAGCACAGCCATTAAGAACATTTAAGGAGTGTAAATTGTGAATCTGCAGAGGAATTAGTGAGGTGTGAAAGGGCAGGGGTGACTAGGAGTCAGTAAATTAAATACTTCACAGGCTGGATCAGGAAAAACTTATTGTCAGTTTAAGCTGTAAAGTAGTGTGATATCTTTCTGTGAATATGTAAAATAAGTCTCAGGGTTGAAGTCTGTAATGCATTTTACATGCTGGGGCAATTTGCAGTGGCTGTATGTGGACCAGATAATCAGGTGTTTATGCCCCTGGAGTATTTTCATCTTTTGAAAGTTTTGAGTCTGCTTTTCTCAGTCAGCATCTGTATACTGAGGGAAAATATTGAAAATCATGACTTCTAAATCCAAGTTTATATACATTTCTACATTGACAAAGTGGAAAATTAAAAATTGGAGTGGGAAGATTAATGTTCTGTAAAAGATAGGATTTACAGTTTGATTGYAAGTGTTTGGCATTGAGGTTATCCATAATTATTCTTAATAGGTGAATTATCTCTGTCTCTGATAATCCTAATCATCAGTGCAAAGCTTGGCACTGCCAGCAGAGATATGGAAGGTGTAGTGGAGGAGAAGCCTGGAAGAAGTCTTTCATCTCTGCCATCCCTTGCCAAGGGCTTACTGTACATGCAAATTCATCAGCTTTTCTATTGTGGTGCRTTTATATATCCTGGAGAGGCTGAAATCTGGGAATTAATTGCTCTGTGGGCTCAGGGGGCTGCTCTGCAATGGGAGAATCTGTAAGAGTGGGACAGCAGTGGCTGATATTGCTCCAGCATTAATAAATACATGGGGGAATGTCCTGCAGAAGAGTAGGAAGGCTTTGTGGATTGATTTTTGTCTTTACCTCCTCTGTTTTAGGAAGAGCCAGCCTAGCTGACCCTKTGTAAGCATGACTGCTGTTCACCTGCTGAACAGACATACTGGATGTGTTTGAGGGGGTGGGGGTGGTGGTGTCTGCAGGGGACAGATAGCTGTTGTTTTCAGCTGTTATTTACAGGATCAATAAAACTGATTTTCCAATTCAAGGATAATTTTTACCAACAAGGTACATAGCCTATAAAGGTCATAATATTAGATCTGCTCTTTTTCAGAACAAGTTAATTTAAAAATGATAGGTAGTTCCCAGCTCAGGATTAGTTTTTCTAATAGAAAGGAGAGATGTATCTGGAAGAAACACCTTGGGAGGGGGGTGAGAATTTTGCCTCAGAACAACATTGTTGCACACTGCCCACAGTGCTTTTCTTTGAAAAATAATCATTTAACTGTGCGTGATATTTTAATGACAAATGCAATGTGATAAGAAAATGGCAGAACTGTTTTATTACAATCTTATTTCAGTTCTTATTGAAGGCTGTGCAGATACTGCTGTGGACTTTACTGGGCAATGACAGGTGCCCTCTGTAAAGTGCAATATATTTTATGACCCCTGTCACTGTAGAGGAGAATGTTTTGTGTTGTTGTGGAATTATTCCAGGCCAATAGCAAGTGTATTTACACATATATGTCCAAATGCCATTCATTCCTTTTGCATTCAGTTCATTAMTTTATCTTATTCTTTTGTGATGTGTTAAGAAAGTTTCATGTACATGACTCAKGCACATACATATGCACATATTTTAATACTGCATCCCTCATTCTGCATTTGCCCTTCTTGCCCATTGCACACTTAAGATAAGGCACAGTTTAAAAGGAGTATCAGTATGAGGCTTCTGCACTTGTGCCTGTGTGATTGGGGTGRGATTCAGCTTTGCATGAGTAAAATCATGCAGCTGTCATTTTATAAGCAGGTGACCCCACCTACTCTCAGTATGAGTTCTGCAGGGTAAGGAGAAAATAGCCAAGAAGTGTTCTTCCATGGAAAGCAGTCTGGATGAACTTTACATGCCAGAAAAGTTGATCAGATTTTTAGATTTTAGAAAAAAAGCCCTTTTTATTTTTGACTCAAACTCAACCCATTGCAAACCCCAGAGCATCATGAAACATAACCAGGGTCTCTGTCTTTTTCCTATACTTTGGTAAAACTCAGGCTTTTGTAGTTATTACCTATGAAACATGTAATCTGTGGAAGTCCACAAAAAATCAAATGCCATTGCCTTTGAGAAGCTTTGGGTTCAGACCCAAAATACTGTAAGCCTTCAAGTGCCATTTTTCTCAAAGTCCACACATCCATTTATGATTCCCCTTTCCTCCTTTATATATGGAGTCATGGAGGRAAAAAATGGAGGAATGTTGGTTTGACTTAGAAGAATTTAATTTGATGGTGAAGATTTGTTGAAAAAATGAAAAGATATTTTTCTTCACTGTGATTGGAGCAAAGTTTTCCTTTTTTAGATGGTAAATAGTTTATAATGTTTGAGTAAGAATCTGGCTTTTGGATGGCTGTGTTGCTGATGAGAGCTACTGGCAACAGAAGCTTTCTAACACCAAAATGCTAGTTTATTAAAAGAATAATAGGAACAGATGTTTTCAATTCATAAAATGTATCAAGTAAATGGTACATCCACTTGTTATTTCAATTCCTTTGAATTTCTGTGAACTCATTTGGGGCTAGGTTTTCAAAAGAGCTTAGCCCACTGTCACTTCATTGTTCTCACTATAAACTGATGGATGATGAACGTGTTTGGGAACTGCAGCTTTTTRTGCCTAAAGGGGAGCTCCTAAGTACTGATGCTTCTAAATCTGGCCCATGTTTCTGATGAGTGAATACTGATCATTATAGAGGATTCATACATGCAATCTCTGACTAATACCCTGCATTTGCCTGTGATTGTATATAYGATGGTTTCTTAATTTACTATTGCACTAGGCATTTTAATTCAAATTATGCTAATAGTGTAGGATTAACTGCAGATTATGACTCTAGCATGTACTGTCATTCAAACAGAAGAACCAGTTCTTTAGCTCCTACAGCCTCTTTCTCCCTCTCATCCTGATGTGCAGTAATTTGTGCTCAAGACTGGCCTCGGGTTTTGATGAGGTTTCTTGTTTAAATGGATGAAATTGCTTAGGGAAAGGCAGTTGTTGAAAATCAGGAARAAGAGAGGCTGAGATTCTCTTTGTCTTCTGATGACACATTTTTACAGTGCTGGAATGATTTTCTGAAAACAGTGATTAGAATGGGCTCCTGTCAGCACTGCACAGGGAACCCTTCTGGATTTGCCTTCATTCCTCAGTGGTAGGACAGGCTGCATGTTCTTTGCTTYTGCAGTCTTGACTCAAATACATATTTGAGATAACTAGTGCTGTAAAATCACCAGAAAGGTCGTAGAATAAATAATACATGCAAGAGAACTGATGGTATAYTGGCCCTTGCTGGAGTGTACAGCAGGAGGCCAGTTTTGTTCTTTGCCAGTACTGAAAAAAGCTCTGTAGCCACCCAAGGTGGCTCTTCTTAAAGCATAAYCTCTCCAGAGAGCTTCTCCTCCCCCAAACTGCAGATGTGCTGGAAACACARATTTGCCTCTTTAATGTTTGCACTTGTTTCATTAGAGTGTAATGGCATGCAGCCTGTTTGCATTAGTGAATTCATCTGCATTCCTYCCAATCCCTCATTTGTTGCATTTTTTGTGGAGTGCCTGATACTTGTAGTGACTTGGTGTTGTAGCAGCAATCTAAAGTCTGCCTTTTTTCTCTTTCTTCCTGCAGCTGATATTATTTCTACAGTTGAGTTCAACCACACTGGAGAACTGCTGGCTACTGGTGACAAGGGGGGTCGAGTTGTTATATTCCAAAGGGAACCTGAGGTAGGTGGGTTACAGTGCACTCCTCCATAGCTTGGTAAAACCTGGCTTCATTTTTAATACTTTATTTGAATTTAATCAACAAACTTGTCTATAATCTCAGGATTCAGTAAAGCAGTGTCACCTGTTTAGAGAGGAAAAGGGGTAAAGATTTTTAACTCATAGGTTTGCTGTCCCAAATAGAAATGCCTCAAAGTTCCAAATTTCCAATATAAGAAAAAAAAAAGGTTCTTTTTGTTTTATTTCTGCCTTGTTTTAATAGCTTTTGCCTGATTATGGAACCCCATTCCATTTAAAACAATACCTTCACTTGCCTTTATGTTCCACGTGTAAATTCCATCAATCTGCAGGATCTTTTGTAGAAGTCTTTTCTGAATAGCTGACATTTCTTCAAAWATTCTAATATTAAGTGTTTCAATAGTCACAGGAAATTTAATTCTTGCTGAGACAAATCTGTGAATACCATGTTTTAAATGAGAAATTAAATTAAATTTTCAATATTTTTGTATTTATAAGGCTGCTTATGCACCTTTCCTAAGAGATGAAGATATATTGCTGTTACAAACAACATTTCTGTTCTTATTTTCCATAGAGTAAAAATGAGCCTTACAATCAGGGGGAGTACAATGTTTACAGCACTTTCCAGAGCCATGAACCTGAATTTGATTATTTGAAGAGCTTGGAGATAGAAGAAAAAATAAACAAGATCAAGTGGTTACCACAGCAAAATGCAGCTCAYTCACTTCTATCAACAAATGGTGAGATTGATGGGAGTATTCAGAACATATCAGTATTTACAGTATTTACTCTATGTGTTTTAGTGCTGATGGKATGTATTTGCTCATTTTAATCTATTTTAGAATTTCCTCTTTCAGAGTTTATCAAGACTGTCATGCTGCCTCTGAAAGCTGTTGTTTGTATATTTTATTCATGGAATCWGAAGGTTTTTCTGATTGATTATTCATAGGCATTTAAAGAGCTGTCCATTTTTTTATTAATATGCAGTGCTATTCTGAAATAGATCCTGCAAAGGCATCACCTTGCTCAGCAGCTTGTGTTTCATGAAAAATTTAGAATTTTTTCTGCTGTATTTGTCATAACTTTTATTATTTTATTATTAGATGTGTAAATGAAGGTAGGCAAGAGAGATGAATTTTTTTTTTCTTTTCATTCATTATCATCAGAATAGTTTATTTAAGTTTTAAAAAGGTACAGAAATCGTGGGAGGACAGGAGGAGTAGCACTGGGATATTGATACTCATATTTCTAACATGTCTAAGKCCTACTGATGAAAGAAGGCAGTGTGATTACCAAGAGGGATATTCAGGTATGAAATAAGGGGGAAAATCTGAATGTAACCTAACATGCAGAGGTATCATTCAGCAGCATTTAGACACCCACAAACTTTATKATTGTAGATGATGCATGATCAAAATACCTGGGTTTAAATTTTAGATCTAATGGTAATCAGAAAAGAATTTTTTTTGTTCTAGAACTTTGAGTGTAATTGGGAGTTGCTGATAAAAAAATAGGGTAATCTCATCTTTGGGAACTGACACAATCACAAAATGATTGCTTTGCATTAAAATATATAGCATTAAATAATGTTTACATTAATTCAAAGTAGTTAGTAAATTTTTAGTATTTTGTATTTTGTTTTAAAGTTGCCTTTGACTTTTTGGGGGCACTGTTATTTATTTAAAATGAAGCATACCTGTTACAGACAGGTTTATGCTGATTTAATAATTAGTCACCTTATGACGTTTGGGAGTTTATTTCTACTCTTCTCCCTTGGTGAAATTATCCCTCACCTTCTTCAGATAACAAAGAACAGCTTCTTCTGAGTGTGTGATACAAAAGATTGTTGAAAGTAAACCTCTCCCTTTTCATTTTAAAGTTTGTTTTTAGAAACACAGAGGAATACAGCCCAGTCCTCAGATTTTCAGCCTTTATAGCTATAGATAATGAACCATTACATGAGTTTTCTGGTTCATACTGCCATGAGAGGGGAGAAAGGAAGAAATAATCAGTCCTAGTGCTACTGTGGTTAACCCAGCTTCAACCAACAGTGAGCCAGCCTAGGACCTGCAAAAATACTTTGGCCTCTGTTTCTCCCTCTTAGTTTTGGAGCATCTCAGCAGACCTCTTCGTGGTGAGGAGAACAGAAATGATTGCACTGGCACAAGCTCTGGATTTTGGCTTTGAATTGCAAAACATTTGTGTGTGCCAAGGAGGATTCCTGGCTTYCTGGCACAGCAGGGTTGAAGTCTCAGCATTCACCTCCTGGCATGTTTTTAAAGATGGTTTTAACTTCAGGGTACAGACAGCCCACATKGAATTATTCAGTGTCTCACAGATTACCTGGGAGAAGCCTTTGACAATGTGTATCAATCCCATGCCTATAAAAAGGGATAATAATGTGTTTCCTAACTTGAAGGCACCACCTGTCACAGGGCTCATGTTGGACACATTGTAGAAATATCTTGAGTACTGGTTTTGTTTACTAAATTCTGAGCCTGATATTTCAATGCAATTTTTGATATTTTGCTCTCTGGTAATTTAGGATCTAATGCATGTGCTTTTGCAGAAAAAATGAGAGCTGTGAAACAGCATCCTTTCCATGTGCTCAGGTGCACAGTGCCCACTGAATGKGCTGGRATGAGCATCCTGCTGTGCAGGAACRTGAGGGGAGAGTTGGTCTRAGTCTGACCCTCCAKRTATGAGSCTTGGCAGGTCTGCACCTGCCCAGATCTGTTTCTGTCACTCTAAGGAGGACTTTTGTCTGGAGTGGTTCCTGCACAGGCCACCTCTCTCAGAGGGGATCTTGGTTCCTTTCCAGTTCACGTTATCAGCAAGTTATCAGCTAAGCTTTGATTGTGGCATCTTAATTAATGGAGACAGAAGGCATCCACCAAGGCTTYCAAATCCCACTGTGGATTTACAGTRCTTGCAGTTAGCAAATTTKTAGTTTGCACTGTAAAATGAACTGATTTTGTAGTATAATAATAACTTAWGATTCATTGGTATCTTCTGTACCAGAACATATTTGGACCACTCTCAGTGTGAGCTACATAAAGTAGATCAGAATTCGGCTCATGCAGATTCTTTCATCTGAGGATTCCAGACTGCTTACCTGACATTAATTAATATTAACTTCMAAACACCCTTGAGACCTCACAGAGATGCTTTTATTTTTTCTATATTTTGTAAAATAGAAGCATACTTAAAACTCGTAAGGAGTATTTAAAGCCCAGAGGTGGATAAAGAAGAAGAAAACCAATACATGATAACCTTACCTGCTAATAAAACAGTTTTCACTCAGGAAAGAGGTAGATTTATTAATARCAATGGAAACTTGTTTGTGTTTTTTCTTAAAGTTCATCTTACAATTGCTGTATTTATAATTTTTTTACTAGATCAGCAGGAATGCACTATTTACATATAATGAAATATCCAAGGGCATKACATGACCTGTGTGTATTTTTAGTAATTAATTAGCATGATATACAATAAAATTAACTTTATTGAATATTTAAAAGGAGCTTTTTAGTTGTAGATTGAACTAACCTTTTGTTCTGTAGAATGACTGTAATTGTATTGTGATTTTTTTTCTTGCTTGTGTATTAGCATATCAATATCACTAAGAGATACATAGTAGTAAAAAAATGAGTAATGGAGAGTGATTTTTAAAACAAAGAAAGTTAAAAGTTGCTATAGAACTGTAAATCAATGTATGGTTTTGGTATATCCTGTCTTTAAAGTGTTTTGTACTAGCATCTGAAAGTATTATTTGGAGCACTGGGGAAATKATTATGCTCTGCTATGTACTYAGGGAAAGAAAGGTAAAGGAAGAAAATGGGATGAAATCAGAAATGATGCAGGAACTGATCTTAATAAATCTGTGCTGGCAGCTAAAAGGCAGAAGCTTTGGAAAGACTTTTGCTCCTGCTCAAGCAGATGAGCCAAACAACCTTTAGAATCTCAGGGACAGATTTTTTGAAGAACAGTTGGCATTTTTCAGTCTAGGAAGCATTAGGGTTGTCAGGTTAGGAGCACAACCACAGTGGGAATGGACAATCAGCATTARGCAATCTGGAGCTTCAGCTTGTACAAAAGAAACCCCAAAGACAAATGCAGAGTGAAATGTTTAACATGTTTGTTGGTTTTAGAGGCTCTTTGCTAAGTGAGAGACATCATTTCTCTCTCATCACGTGCTTCACCCATCATGAGAAAGGAAGAGTTCAGATTTTYTTCCATTCCTTGCAAGATTAATACATTTTTCTCTTTACTTTTCTCTCTTGCCATCACAACACATTTCTCTTAGTTTGGCTGGATTTTTATCTTTTGCCTCAGTAGTTTCTCAGCTGCTTTCCATTAGGAGGGAGCAATGCCTTGTTTTTTACACAGCCTGTCATTTGCAGGAGCTCCTGATGTTACACTGCCCATTCCCACAGTGGGCCAGGAAGGGGTCATTGCTCTGGCTGTGCACTCCATGCTGTTCYTGTGCTGTTTATGAGTAACCTACCAAACTGGCATTAATGCCAAACTGGGGTTAACATGGAGGTTATGTCCTTGCCAACTCAAATTGTTAAACTGAGCTTCAGCAGTGAGCATGGAGTAGTTTGGGTTTGTTCCACCTGCAGACTGCCAGGTGGGACACATGAGCTGCATGGTCTCTACATGCCCCACACAGTCTGTCAGCTGCCAGGAGCCCCTGACTCCCTGGGAAGATCTGGGATGTGCTTTATGAGTATTTTGTCTGTTGGCAACACTTTCTGGATGTACAGAATGAAGTGACCCAGACTATTTCAGCACAGTGTGCATTTCAGCACAARGTGTAAAAGCTTCTTTAAGGAATGTATTGTGAAAGGTGAGTAACTGCATTCAGAATTCCTATGCTGACAGTTGCTTGTCTTTTCTTCTAAAGATAAAACAATCAAATTGTGGAAAATTACTGAAAGAGATAAGAGACCAGAGGGGTACAACTTAAAAGATGAAGAAGGAAAGCTTAARGATCTTTCTACAGTAACATCACTGCAGGTAAGCTTCTGTCCATGTCCAAAATTCAGTTGTTTCTGTATGAAAAACATAGTTCTAAGTCAGTAAGAGATATAAATATGKACCTAATGCTAAGCATTTGTATGATCATTCTAACTAAAGCTTTAGCTGACTGATAACTGCACTGAATCTGCAACATATTTTCAAGTCACAAATGCTTTAAGATATACTGACCAAAATAAGTATTTTTGAGARTTCATGCTGGTTTTCTCTGTCCTGATAAAATTTTCTTACTGTGACTTAATGTGCTTTCATAAAAGGTTCTTTAACCTCTTGTGCTGGAAGCATTTTAYTTGTAATTAATTTTGAACAGGGTTCTTGCTACATTCAGAGCAGCTGTGTTAAAGACAGTGCACCAAATTTCAGTTTCATCTTTTTTTCAGTTTTATAGAAGAATTATTTTAAGAGTGTGATTTGCTGTGATATGCTCTGGTAAAACTGAGATTCTGCATTGCTGAAAAGATGCAGTCATGGAATTCATATAAGCATATGTGATCACAGAATTGTTTAGTTTGGAAAAGAGCATTAAGATCAYCAAGCCCARCCATGAACCCAGCACTGCCATGTTCAAAAACCATGTCCCCAAGTGCCACTTCTACACATCTTTTAAGTGCTTCCAGGTGTGCTGACTCAACCACTTCCCTGGGCAGCCCCTTCCAGAGGTTGACAAAAGTTTTGGTGAACAAATCTTTCCTAATATCCAATTATGATATAACAACCAATAAAATCCAATTATAATATAATAACCTTCCCAGTGCAACTTAAAGCCATTTCCTTTTCTCCTGTCACTTGTTTCTTGGAGAGGACACCYATCATCCACATGTTAATGACTTTTTTGGCTGAATTCACTCCAGGTGTTTTGGCAAAGGAAGTGGCTGAAGGTTAGAACTGGAAGGCTATGTTGTATAAACACTAGGATGTCTTTATTAGTGAAAACAAAACAAACCAGTATTGTCTATTGGGAGAAAAGGCTTCCAAAGTGTAAATATGACTACATTAATGGAATATTTATCTATTCTGTATGATTAGGCAAACAAAAAAATTCCAGATTGCTTATAGTCTGAGAATTATCTGACTATAGTCTGTTTATAGTCTGAGAATTCCTCAGCATCCTCTTGAGAGGAAGAGGAGGGGCAGGCCCTGATCTCTTCTCTGGGGTGACAGTGACAGGACCCAGGGAATGGCCTGAAGTTGTGTCAGGGAGGTTTAGGTTGGGTGTTAGTCCTTCACCCAGAGGATGATTGGGCACTGGAACAGGTTCTCCAGGGAAGTGCTCACAGCACCAAGCCTGGCAGAGCTCARGATGTGGTGTGACTCCTGGGGATGGTGCTGCTCAGGATGGGAGTTGAGCTCTGTGATCTTTATGGGTCCCTTCCAACTTGACATATTCTGTGATTCTGTATTTCAAAGGCTGAGTTTGGTTTAGTAGAAAGTGAAACTCAAGTGTTGAATTACTCTGTGTTCCTCTTTAAACTGCCTTGTGGATTGATGTATGATAGATTGTTTCTGATGCATGATCAACAACATTGAATAGTCCCAGTCATGGACCACAACTTTACAGTGTTTAATGCTTTATTGATAGGGAATAAATTGAGTGTCTACTTATTGAAGCATGACTTTGAAATGACCCACAGGGAAMTAATGAGGGCACATTGACAAGTGATAATCTGTGATACTGGCTTTCCAGGGATACATGTGTATGTACAGTATGTCGTGCTGCCTTTGTTTTGCAAGCCTTTGTTTCTCTGAGATTACAGCCTTTTCACCACTTGAATATTTTGAAAGAGAAACATTCAAGTAGCAAAACAAATACAGTGAAGTGATTTACAGCTAATGGCAARCCCTTTAGCAAAAGCAAAATAGGAGTGCTTCACTGCCTGCCTCCTGCACATGTGGGACTGACCTGTTCTGTGGCAGCTGACAGTCCCTCTCTTCCCATAGTCCACCCTTCCATCAYTTTGCCTGCCTCTCTAATCTCTCCCTTCCTCCTTGGCAAGGAAGGCCTTGCCCAGCATTTAATCCATGGGAAGTTCAGCTTGTGTACACTGTCAGGAAGTTTTATAATATTGTAGTCTTGGAATGCTTTCTCTCTATTGGAATTCTCATCATTCTACCTTGTGGATTGATCATTCTAGCAAAACAATAGTCAAGTCTTACTCTTCTTCTGGTTTGTGTTTTGGTTTTTTTTTGGCAGGTGCCTGTATTGAAACCCATGGATTTGATGGTGGAAGTCACTCCCAGGAGAATCTTTGCTAATGGTCACACCTATCATGTCAACTCAATATCTGTCAACAGTGACTGTGAGACGTACATGTCAGCAGATGATCTCAGGATTAACCTCTGGCATTTAGCTATCACAGATAGGAGCTTCAGTATCCTTTATCGTGATTCCTCGCTCAGTATTGGTAGGGCTTAAAAGAGCTATTTTAAAATATTTTTCTGTGGCTTTTAAAATACACCTTTACTTACCAGAATCCCTGTGGTATTGGTAGCAGAAAATGCTGAGATACTGTAAGAGACAGCTAAGATATTGCAAAAATCAGGAAATTTTATGTGAAAAATAATGGTGTTGGTTAAAGAGATTTAAATAGGAAACAGATGCCAGCTGAATGGTAACTATCCCCTGACTAGAATACTCTGTACTGTTACATCCTGRAGACATTTCATGCTGAGATACTGCACCTTGTTTTGCTGCAAGGTCAGTCCTTACCCTGCCCCTGCCCCCCATTCTGCATCATCCTGCTTGCCAGAACCCTAATGCCTGAGATGTGCACAGTCTGGGGGTGAGGCTCAGCTGCTTTGGGTGAGTTGTGTCTGTGATTAATGCAGGCATTGATATTTCAAGTGCTGGCATTATCCTGAGAACTCCACTGTGGAGTCACTCTGGACTTCTGTGAGGCTGCCCCTTGTACTGCAGCTGGGTGTTTTGGAGGGGGAGCAGAAGAGAATGTAGCCAAGAAAAGTGATTCTCTGTGTTTTGCAGAWCAGAAATAGACTGGTAAGAAGAGAAATAGGTTATGGGGCCAGGTGAGRATGTTGTGTTCCTTTGGCRATTTCTTTATGACTGTCTCAAAAGGAGTTAAAAGAATGTGTCTCTGTGGGTTTRTATAAGGGACTTTTAGATGTCAAACTGAAGTTGTCCTGTWKGGRTAGATTTCCTCAGAGAAGGCACCARTGTGGTGGGGTGTTCTCCCTGTCTCTGGTGATTGTATTTCTTCTTTTGTGGGCCAGGTCATCTTTGAAACTTAACCCACGCTTTSCTAATGTCACAGGAAACAATGATCTTTAAATCAAACATTTAATGTCCTTACAGGATTACCTTTGCAGGGTCAAGTGAAAGGTGCCCTTACCCTGGGGATTGTAGTGAATACCTCCTCAATTTRTTTCCAAACTCATACTGTTTTTCTGTCCTTCACTTGTGTAGATTAAGCAACCTTCATAGATGCCCTCTTTAATAAGATTGTTTATTTAGGAACAATTTATATGTGGTACTTCAACATCCAGCTATGATATCCAAGCAATTGTTCTTCCATTCTTTAGTAAGACAGATCCTAATTATTTGCCAGCACACCTGTTTGGAGTAGCATTGTGGCTCTGACAGTGTSCTCCTCACAGCAGCTTCACCCTCCAGACTTCTCAGTGTCCTGGACACTTTTACATGTGACTCTACTGTGTGTTCTCCTCTAGTGTGTGTCCTCTTCTAAGGCAGAGCAGTGGGTCAGACCAAGCACAGCAACCTCTGTCTGCCTGTGTATGATCACCAGATCACATTCCAGAATGCTTGTGCAAGGTAAGGTTTTGCCTTTGGCAATTCCTTTTATTGTATTAAAGCTATTTCATAATCTATGGATTGCCAAGATAAATGTTCCTGAAACGTTTCAAAAAGCAAGTAAATAATTGTTATTATAGTTCATGAGGACAAAATGAATTTTTAGTGGCATTTGCCACACTTACTGACAGAAATATCAGCCATAAATGAATATCTGTGTGGACTCTGTTTCAAGCATTAGCCCACTCCTGTGGCTGAGTAYTTACTGATAAAATGTGTTTGGAGGTTTCTGATTGATTCATTGATTTAGCTCTTAAAACATTATAATCTTTATAATGACATACTCATTTTCTGAGTATGTTCTAAGAATGATGATGAGAGGGARATGAGCAGTGTGGTTTTGAGGTTTAGGATAGGAAAGTTCCTGTGTCTGAGACAGTGGCTTTGGGATACTTGGATTTCTGTCTTGGATTGGGATGCAGATATTGCTGCTTCTTTTACACTTGAATGAAAGTCTGTGAGGACTGTGATGAGAGAGTTCAGGCAGTGATAGGAGGTAACACTAGATAACAGAATAATCAATTCTAGAGGAAAAATGTTCCTGCTRAAGTGCCCATGGTGGCAGCAGGTTGGCTTTTGTGGCTGGATACCTGTAAGTRTCCAGGAGAGTAGGCTGAGTTAGAGGCTGTACCCACCACTGTTTCAGGCAATATAAGCTGTACCTGTTCTGTACTCAGTTGCCAAAACCAGSTCATCAGCCAGATTACTTTTACCTAACTCTTTGATAAACAGAAATTTTGGCATAGGTATTCCAAGAGAAGGTGAGATAGTTACAGAATATTGTTCTTATTGGGGAATTAATTGGAAGGCCATGATAACTGAAAGAAAGGGATGAGGAAGTTAAACTTGCATCAGTCTCCTGACAGGTATCTTTCTGCCATGTAGAGCCCTGTACATCCTGTAAAATTGCAAGGATGTGTTTTTCCCTGGATAACATCTGTCCCTGAAACTGCATCTCTGTCCYACAGAAAAACAACTTACATAAAAATCTCCTGGAAGTAGATGAGTTTCTACTAAAATCAGTGGGTGTGCCAGTTGCAATTAAGGCTAGACATATTAAGGTGAAAAAATTCTGCCAAGCAAACAGTTTAAATTATAAATGAATGTAGCTGGGCTTGGTGCCTTCTGTAACACATTTACAGGGATAGGCAGGAGGAGGCTGAGGCTGTTTTAAAAGTGTTTGTTTCACATCTTTTTACTGAATGCAAAAGGGAAATGAAGCATCTTGCTGTTTTGCATTCAGGGCTTGATTCYTTGAAATGCATGTTTAAAACAATAAATAGAAAACATTTTGGTTTGAAGTGGATTTTGTTAATAAGGGATCTGGCAGGGATGAGTATTTGCCTTTCTGTTTTCCCTCAGAGGCAGCACTGCTACATGTAATGACCTACAATCTGTTTACCCAAGAGAGACTGGTTGTGACAATGACACAAACAACAAATACAGTGGCAGAGTTTCTGGAGATTCAGTTCATGTCTGAACATCTTTACAAACTGCATGGGAAATGCTGGCAAAGACTGAATCAGCAGCAGTGTGTTAGGTATTTTACAAATAAAGTACTTTGCCCTGTAGAATTTTATTTGAGAACAGTTTGGTTGTAACTGTTGTTTTAGCAGTTTTACATAACACTGATAATTTTTCATTTCTTTGAAAACACAGAGCAATGGAGATCTTAAATTAATTCTCTTTCTGGAGTCTTTGGGAAAATAYTTTAAATCAGCTTTGCAGAATTTGACCAGAATATTTACCTTAGGTAAAGCCTTAGGCAGATAAAATGCAGCYAGTGCTTTTCTGGCTTGCTTTTGTATTAGTGTAAGCACTAACTTGGGTGAAAAGCAGACAAGTGAGTTTATGCTATGCCTGTGTAAATCTTACTGAGGAGGATGCAGGACTTCTGTACATTGCTTCCCACTTGCAAGCAGATCTGYTTGGCATTATTTAAGCAGGAGGAGGCAAGGGAGAGGTGGAGTYGAGAGAAAAGGAAGGGGGAAGGTTAGCCTGGTAAATAATTGCACATACTAGGATTTTCTTCAGTAAGATGTTTAATGTGTTTGATTGTGTTATGGAGAGCAAGAGTCAGTGACCTTAATTATGGATTATATTCTGCACTGGAAATGAGTAAGGTAAGGGTGGCTGTATTTGTTAATGTCTGGTCTGAAATGGTTTAGCTGTGTTGCCCATACTTTAAGCCTTTAGATTGTCATCTTGGGTGAAGTGAATGAGAAAAAAGGACTGCCAGGAGCATACTGATAAGGCTTMCTTGCCATTAGCAGCAATCTTTGGGCTATCTAGCTGCACTAAATATTCTTTATGAGAATGTATTTGGATTGCTCACAGAACTGTGTAGCTCATAGCACTTGAACTCCCTTCATTTCCTGGTAGCACACTATTTCACTCCAGAGGCTGTCATGGCATTGCTATGGAAACAACATCACTGTTTCCAGCATGTGCTCATCTTGAGACTCATCTTCACTAAAATACTMATTTCTCAGTCAGATCAATATAGTCCAGGGTTATCCTGTTTTAATAAAAAATTCCTTCTTTTGTGTCCCAAAAGGGTTAAGCTAATWAGCAAATCACCATAGGGCCTTCTTGTAGTCTAATGTATTCTGGTATTTGAGGCATGTCTTGGAKAGTCAGTTTGTTAGGCACCATATCTTGGGAAAATGAATTTTTCTTAAGAAGTAAACAACAGGAAAAAAATGGAAAAACCMAAAATAACATGGTACATGGATGGAGACCAAGTTTGTGGCAGCCCACTGAGCATCTGAATGTAGTGCATTTATAGAGCAAATACAGAGCTCTAGGCTGGGGGAGATAGCCAGCCTTACAAACTCCCTGTACCTGCCTCAGTGCTCAGTATGGGAAAGCTAAACTGAAAGCAGATCTGCAGTATTGTCTTGTTATTTGTGGAGGAAGTTTATACTCTTGAGTGAGGTAAGGCTGTTTGTATAAAAATACCTGAGCCAAGATCACTGTGCACAAGCTGTGTGCACAAGGATGCATTTTCTGTGCTCTCAAAAGCMTGTCTGTGCTGTGTGAGAAACTGCTGCCACCCCCACCACAGCWTTGTTTTCCTACAGAACAAACCTTCTTTGGGAAATGGCAGACCTTATTTCTCTTTTGAGAGCTCTGTGTAATCCATGTTAGCACTTCCTATTCTGTCAAGAAGAGGGTGTCAATCAGGTACTTAAAAGGTTATTCCATGGAGTTATATTCCAGCTGAGTTGCTACTAGCAACGTTTGAGTAGCTTCTCCTCAAATTTGTGATTTCTTTTGTTCTTTACTTGCTGGAGTCTCTCCCTCTCCCACATGCATTGTGTCTCTCTGGTAAAGGAGGATGAAGATGCCTGCAAAGCTAAAATCAGTTGAAGGATTGTAGAGGTACCATGTACACTGATCCCATGGTTTGGAAAGCTCTCTTATTCTAACTCTTGAGAAATKATTGCTTTGCCTTTCTCAATGACACACTCCTATGTGAACAACTGAGGGGGGAAAAAAGCTATTCTAACGAGCTCATGAGATTCCAGGTTGATGGGGTTCCCTTGCTAGACTCCACTGTTTCAGAACAGAGTACTGTCTGTCTAGTAGAAGAGTCTTCTACTAGGAGGTGACAGTGGCAAACCCAAAGACTTTCATATTTGACTTGTAGTCCTTAAGCCTCATAGACCCTTGTCTAACCCAAGAATTTTCCATTAATGTTACTCTTAGCTGAAGCAATGGAAAAGCTTTTCACCAGAAAAACTACTGTAGTAGAGGAAAATTCATTGTTACCCATTTAGCAACTATTCAAGATCTATTTCACGTTGTTTTAAAGTTATCTGGCTCTCAAAGCTCTGCAGAATGGCAGGTTCCATAGACCTTGCCTTTTAAATTTTGGGTTTGAGATCTTTTCAACTTATTAAAAATAAAATSTTTTGAAATTGCCTATGAAACTWCAGATACCAAATCACCTGGTAATTTGAGGATCATTTACACTGGTGTAGTTCAGTAATAACTTCTGCTAAGATGTAATTAATAGATTAGCAGCAGGTGCTGTAGTTCTTATAACAGTTTTATTCCTAATGCTTATTATTTCTGTGCCAGAAAAGGTATGTATGAGGGGCAGCAGGATCATAGATCATATACTGAGGCTTAGGRAAGGAGCAAACATAAAGCTCCAGAAAGTGCTGCTGATGGGACCACAACAAAGTGCTGTGTAGATATCATGGTGTTAAGGGTACTTAAGGGAGTTCTTAAAATCATGAAAAATATCCCCTTATTTCTGGAAAGATTCTAATTAAGTAAGCAGAAAGTATAAGCAATCCAGATCATCTCCAGAACTGGACACAGCACTCCAGGTGGAGTCTGAGCAGAGTGGAGTAGAGGGGCAGAGTCCCCTCCCTTGACCTGCTGCCCACMCTGCTTTGGGYGCAGTCCAGGACAGGGTTGGTTTCTGGGCTGTGAGAGCCCCCAGCCTCTCATCCACMAGCATCCCCAAGTCCTTCTGAGCAGGGCTGCTCTCAAAACCATCCTCCCCCAGCCTGTGTTGGTGCCAGGGCTTGCCCTGACCCAGGTGCAGCACTGTGTCCCTGGTCCTGTCAAACCTCATGAGATTCTCTGGGCCCACTTCTTGAGCTTGTCCAGATCCCTCCAGAAACGCCCTTGGTGTGTGTTTTTGGCTGTGCTTTAGGAAAAATGCAGTAGGGATTCTTCTATTAAAATCACACAAGGAATGTTTTAATGTCAGTCAAGGGATTAAATCAGTAAATAGGTAATGGYAATAGGTAAATAGTGTGTGTAACTGTGAGTTGTCATCTTCTCTGAACTGCATGGAATCCCAGTAGTAAACAGAGCCTTTCATGAACTCTCAATAGACTCATTTGTAAGAAAAATTCTGTATGTCCCCAGTGCAAAGTGCCAAGAGAGAACTGCATTTCTAGGATCCCTTAAATGACTTTGCCTAGTAGGCACTAATGTAGATACAGCTTCTAAAAAAGGCACTGAATTKTCTTCTGCTTCTGTTGAGGTAAAACTACATCCAGTTCAGATACAATATTATTTATTTTGTGGCCATCATTATTTAGAATATTGTAATTAAATACAGATTTTGAGTTTTCAGAGTAAGAACAGTTGTGTGTTTATATGTGGGCTTGTGCAAATTGCAGTTTTATAACTAGCTGTGTAATTCAAATACTGGATAATAATTACAGCAGTAAGGCTGTGTGAGTGGACACTATAGAGACCTTGCAGATTATTTGTTTTCAAGAAGTACAGAGAAGTCTCAGCATCTCTTAAGCATCTATAAGTTCAGATTTAGGGAGCTCTGAACACCATGACTAAATCTGCAGAAGTGRTCTTCCAATACTTTGTTTGGCTTTGCTTCTTGCCAGAGGACACTTTGTGATCCCTGTCACAAACAATTGCTTTTAACTATTCTGATTACCTTAAATTGACTCCTATCTTAGAAATTTGACTGTCAGCCAGTCAGAGAGAATTGGATGACAGAGGATGACTGATAGGCAAAGGAGCAGTATCATAGCTAGTTAAGCAGTACCTTAGCAGTGAATCCCTGGGAGAAATCCTCCTGGCCATACAGCTGAAATGTGKACTGCAGCAAAAGCAAACAGTGCATGACTGGAGTGTATGATACCAGTGTCATCAGGCCATGGCATAGCATTATGGAAATACTCCCTATCTAGTCATCCTCCAAAATAAATAAATTGGAAGAGTTGAATCTGGCTGTGAAAAACTAATTACAGCTGAGGCCTTTGAATTCTGGGCAGTGACCAGTCTGTTCCTTTTTCTTCAGTTGTTTTTAAAGAACTGATTTGAACATAGCTATAGCCTTGGGATAATTACTGCACTGTAGATTTATTGTTTAATAGAAATAYTATTTTTTTAATCAGAATACATAATTTTCTTACTTATCACTCCTGTCCATACACAACTTGAAGTATGTGATTATGTTATTCTTTTAATGGATTTCTTTATCCAGCCCTTTGTCTTCTCTAACACAGTTGTCCCCAAATAGACACCCATGCCTATGATTTAGTTTCTGCAGAGGTAAGGAAAAACATAGCCTGAGGCATGAGAATACTCTTGCATTTKGAAAATGTATAGTGAATTGTAAAAAGGAAAAAGAAAATTGAMTGGAGTTGTAGCAAATTATAAAGAATTGTGTGAAAATCTGAGCCTGTAAAAACCATTTCAGGATTCCTYAATAGTGCATTCATTAAAGACACAACTGGGATTTCACTGATTTCATGTGTTTGTAGAGTGATCTAGGCAATGCAGCTCTAGGAGACACTTAAAATTTTACAGTAGGTGCRAAGATGTCTTTTCACAGATCTCCATAGAGCCAATTGCTTTCCAGTTTAGTGGGGATGGTAGCAAACAAGTTACTGTTTTGTATCAGAATGCCCCTTAAAATATCATTATCTCAACCTTTCTGAAGTTTATTGGTCTGGAAGAGAGAAAGAGCACTTAATTGAACTGAAATGAATGTSAGCATCAACCACCAGATTTCCTTTATCACCAAAGTGATTTCAGGTGTTATCCAGAATCTGAGATCCTTAGCAGAGAGGGACTTGGGAACTGTGTCAAAGAATATTAAATTACAGATAAAGGGTCACATCATGGCACTGATCCTCATCTAAGTAGCATACTTCAGTGCAATGTGACTGCAGTCAATGAAGTTATTCCTGTGGAAATGGGTAACAGGATTCAGTCCAAGATTTATTGTCTTACTAATTTTATTTCTTCAGCTGATGAGTTTTAATCAGTGTGTTGTCATTGTGGAAGCTTTTCARTGGCATGCTTCTGTTTCCCTCTGGRTTCATTTCTCACTGAAGCYTTTTGAAAATGAGCCATTCTCTGCTGTCACAGGTGCRGTCGGTGTGTCCAACTTGAAAAACGTGTCCTATGAATTTATTGAAAGTTAGACAAAAAAACCCATCTACACAGTTCTAGGTACAATTATATGAAAAGATAATGTATAAATAATTTAATCAGCTCTGCCAGAGGGGAGAATTCTCTTAAATGAGTCTAATTATTCTAATTCCCACGTGAGTTTGGACGTGAAATTAACCTTGCAAAGCACAATCTTTCTCAGAGTATTAACATAAAAAAAAGACAAAGATATAACTTGCTTTGCTCATTAGCTAAAAAATCTTTAGCTTGAAGAGTACTCATATGAAGACAGATGTCMCAAAAATGCCCACGTGGTCACCTCAGGTACTGTGTCAAGCTTGAAGTCTGTACCTGTGTGTTCTGTGTGAGAACCTGAGACCCTGGAAGCTTGTCTCACTATTAGAARAGCTGGGACATTCTCAATAATGCACACATTACTTTATTTTGTGCTGTCATAATACACATTGGTAAGGACTGCACAGGAAATTGCAGTAGTTTGTGCCTTTGGAATACAAATGCTCTGTAAATAAAGGCCAYCTTAACTTTCACTAAGTTACAGCACCAGTTTTAAGAATAAGTTTGTTTTGACTTGTTGTCATACTGCATGCTGATGGGCATTTTTGAAAATCCTTTCAAGTGCATTAAGCAACCTGATAATAAGTCCTGCCACAAGATTTATTCTTATTTTTTTATTTTATTCTTATGTAATGTATTTTAGTCTTATGTAATGTAGTATAGGTGATTTGAATGTAAGTTTTATTAGTGTTTTWAAGTAGCTATTTTTCAGAAGTATCTGGCTGTTTTTGAAGATAGTTTTATTTCATTACTTCCATAACAACCATGCAGGGAAGGGGAGAGCTTTATGCTCTGAAAACACTTCTAGCTAGCTAAAGTTCACAAAAATGTATCATGTGTGACTCAAATTGAAAAATCAGTAAAAACAGAGAATGACTCCAGTCTAGTGCAGTACAAATACTGCTGTATTAGGGTTTTCTGAAATGTATACAAAAGAATAAGTTGAATATTGCAAAAGAAAAATCGCCACCAAAATGCTCTGAAGAGTCTGTACTCTCCAGCTGGAATTTCTGTGTCTGCTTTTATTTAACAGACAAATCTTCCTCAGATGCATGGGGTTTTAGTAATTACTAAGAAGGAATTTCTTGATAGGAATTACATATTAGCATGTAGGCTATTCATTAAAAAAAAAAAAAAAAAGACAATTTATCTCTTATTTCCAAGTTACATGGGAAAAAATCCCTGGCTGTTTTTAAGATGGGGAATTTTAAATGTCATATTTCTCTGTACWGCCAGTGACTCTTCAGTAAACTAAATAGATCCCTGTCAGTTTTCTGTTAAGCATGCAGTGCATTTCAGGAAAGGTTTGTCAATGATGAGATTATATTGCTTTTGTTTATAAATTATCCTTGCCTTATTAATGTTGAATCACTCTTTTCTTGGAACCTTTGCTAGTATGTAGTACATGATGCCACTTAACCATAGTATGTAGAACAACACTGCCTAAGAGAAGCTCAGCTGGGGGACTTAATAGGGCTTCTCTATTAATAATTTATRTATACCTGAGGCTCTTCTGGTATTTGTGTTCCAAGTGTAGCATTAAGCATGCCACAGTAGTTTCAGACAAATCATAATCAATTCATATGCAAATATATGAACTAAATATAACTTTTCAGTCTTTCAGTGACTGAGTGGCTCCAGGTGTACATTTACAAAGTCAGGTCTTCCTCTGTTGATTCATCCACTTAACTTYTCTTTCAGCTGTGTCTGTGCAGATAATGATGTCTTTGCTCTTGAAAATTTGCATCTGCATATGGTTGCTGCTAGAAGCAGACATGTGACTGTGTCTACAGCWGAAAATGTGGGCATTCCATGCAAAAAAAAACAAGCCAAAAATTCTGTTCCTAAATAAATTAAAGTTTTCCAGTATCTACTTYTAAATTCATTATTCTCTAAGCTAATCATTGGTTGCAATGTGTATGAACAGGCCTATCTGTGATGAAGTTGTGACCTGCACCATTTTAAATGGTCCCTTTCCTGTCAGTGCTACTCTAAAATTCTCTGCTTTCAATACTTAGTCAAATATTACAGCTACTCCATAGGCAGTTTCTCTTATTTAGGAGAGTTGTTTTTCTGCAACTTGCACAYAGCAAAGTCTGATGTTTACTGAATTYATGGCATTAAAAGCAATTTCCTAAAATTTTACTAAGTACATATAAAAGATGTAGATTCTCTTTTCAAGTMATATTTGTGTAATTTCTTGCTGCTGTCTCTTCTCATCCTACCAAGATAATAGGAAAGCAAAGTAATTCTGAAAATTTTCTTCAAAAATCAGAATGAGACGTCTCAAATTCAGAATGAGATTTTAGACCAGTGTGCATTCTGGGAGAAAGTTGCAAAAGACAAATGTAATAATGAGAATAAKAATAACCTCTCAAAACCAATTAATCAAGAAGAGAACCGAGTGAATACTCCCATGGCTGGACAGCTGCAGGTAGGGAGGACAGAGACTAGATCAAAATCCTGTCTTGCTGGCTTTTAAATTAACCTTTGCCAASCCTTTGCCACTTCCTGCCTCAGTTTCGTTTTCTGTAAAACGTTAGCACTGATACTGACTCTACTTTGCTTTAAACCTAATGAATGGAAAATGTTTCTAACACTACTTTGAATTTCTTGCCATGTATCTCCAGTTCCAAATGAAACTTGAAACARAAGTTCCAGAAGTTTCAGCTGTGGCTCAGAAGTTTGATGTTTAGGTTACGTTCTTGAACAACCCTTGTCCCATCGTCCTGAGGCACTCTGGTTTCTATCAGCTGCCAGAYAAATCAGTAACATCTTGGTTCCTCAACACATAGAAAGGGTCTGAGTGTTCACCTTTGTGCTCCTCATGTGTTGTAAGTGTTATGGTGTTGGAAAGCAGGAATAGAGAGCAAATCAGGCATGACTCTGACTGGAGCCTTACCTACTRGGCTGTGAGGAGACACTGGCCATCTTGTACTGACAGTGGTATGCTGAGGATAAATGTGAGGCCATTGCCCAAGGAACATCATGCAGATCCCTCATTACCCACACTGCATAAAAGTGCACTGCTAAAAATACAGGAGGATGCACTGAATGTATCCTCCTGTCTCTGGACGAGCTAAATCTCAACTTCTTGTTTAGCTAACATGGCCAAATTCTCTTTTGTGGCTGGTTCTAGCTGATTAGATAGGAAGTTTATTGCTACTGCAGCCTTTTATCTATGACTATGCCTTTCCTTCTTCCACTAACAGCTCTTTGTCATCTAGCTTAGCCTGTAATCCTTGTTTTAAGAAACCTCAGAAGTCCACAGAACTGTGTTAACATTACTTAATCTCTTCTTTGTGTGCTCTTTGTACGTGTCCTTTATATCGTGAGCAATCCTTTTGTGTTTGCACAGCACCTAACGTAATTGGCTGTGGTTTGGCCTTCCACATWGAGCTAACAGGCCCCATAGTGGCTTTTACTCTTTTTGTATCTCATAATCCTGACACGAAGAAAGCTACAGAAGCCTTTGTACTATTGTAATGGCACTGTCAGAAAGGCTTTGATAAAGACATTTTATTTCCAAACAAAATCAAATCATTTAAATTGGTATTTTCAGCAAATCACCACCAGTGTTAGACTGTTGCCAAAGTTCTCAACTCAGTATGAAGTCWGAAGATATAGATACCATGGAGTTAAAAAATTGGGTTGGGCAGGCATACAATTTAGTATGGATCAATACCTTGCATTAACAGGTATTGTGTTCAAGGCAGCTGGGACGAGCACACACTTATGCAGTTCCTGTTTTTGYGGTCCAGAAGAGTCAAATGATACAGAAAATGTAATTGCAGCTCTCCTAGCTTCTAATAAAACCCATAGAGTGCATGCTTTTAGTGAAGCACTGGGCACATGCCGAGCGATGGAAAGCACTGACACCTGCTATTAGGAGTGTTTGGAATATAAATACTCTCTTTGCCTGAGGTAAAACACTGGAATTTGAAGAAAAGGTCACATCTATTAACCTATTGACAGTTCATATCACGACCCCTTGACTCTGGGGCAACAGGCCTGAAATACAGAGCTTGAGAAGCTGGACCCTATCCAGTGCTGTCCATACAGTCAAGTTATGCCTGCTGTAGAATTGTCATTCAACAGTGAAAACATACAGTGTATCTGTAAGGAATGGGAGGAAGGGAGGGAGTTGATGGTTATGGAAAAGTTAGGGCTTGCTTCTTTTGTTGACAATATGATTGATGGAATCACATCATGATGTTCTCAAGCACACTGAGGCCTTATGTACCCAGCCTGGAAGAACACTGGAGCCATTTGGAATTCGTTTCCTTAACTGTCTCATGGTGTAGTGTAGGAATGATACAACCATCATGTAGGAAGTGTAAAACTGGTAGAGCTTGGTTTGTAGGCATCACAGTTCCCTCCTTGTAATGAAAATAGTGTGCACTAAATGACTAACAGGGGAAACCRCTCAGAGAAATGCTTATATTAAAAGTGTAGAGCCTCAGCAGGACCACAGTAATCAATTACTCYAAACTGAAGCCCTGGCAGCTTCCATGAATTGCTATTGATTTCAACTACKAGTCAGTGAATCTTTTTAGGGCTAGGCTGAAATGTAGGTGTGAGATGCAGACAAAATTAGTAACCTGAACAAACCTCTGTGGAAAACACAGGCAACAGCCAGGTTTGGTAAGAAATGTTATGCTGAAGGTTATTTTTTGAAAGTGCTTAAATTTGCAAAAAGCTAAGTCCCACGCAGGAATAAAAATGAAGTGYCATATCAGCATATATTGAAATAAGAAAGATGAGAGTTTTGTTTTTCTTGTGAATTTACTGTGGAAAATTTTGTCTGGCTTTCTAAAGAAAGCCTCTCCTCCTCCACTGCAGTTGAATAAAAGGGGGGAGGGGCAAATAATTTTTTTCTCAAGCCTTCTTCTGACCATAAAAGCTATTTCTTTCTTGCACCCACATTATTTTCTTTCTTGAACCCACAAGTTATTTAAAAATTATTCCAAAATAGTGATAGAAGATTCAATCCTTTTTATCCCATAGCTTGTGAGCTACAAACTTGTTCTCTACAAAATTCAGTTTCTTGTAGAATTCCTTGATGGTTTCAGGAAGACGAAGCAGCTATTTCTTTATGCATACTGTTCACTTCAAAGGGAATTTAATCAGTTTTGAGGAGGCTGCTATGTTTCCATTATTRTACAAGGAAACTTATTCTGGGACCTTTTTTGCTCAGCAGGAACCCTGTGTATTTTCCACATTCTCATTATACATGTTTTGGCATAAGCATAAAGCAGGCATGCTCATTTATATTCCAGCTGATCAAGAGGAGAAGTCTGATTAATATGAATTTTGGATCAAGGTGAGGGTCAACTTTGTAACCTGCAATGAAAGGAACTTTCTGGAGTGACTTCTCCCAGAGGGGAATATTTCTGTYAGATCAGTGGCCCAGAGGCAATGGAACAAATTTTCTTCCTCCTGTTATCCTCATTTTGCTATCAGCTGCACAGCAGCAGCACACAATACTGGATTGGAACTAAACACACCACACAACTGAATTGTGTACTCAGATCACATTCCTGACACTGCATATCATTGCAGGTTGTTAATCATGCCTTTCCTTATGCTCTTTCCTCTCTTAGAATTTTTCTTCTTTCCCCCTCCCCCCTCCCTCAGATCTTTCCCCAAAGCCTCCTCACAGCCAGGCCCTGCCCTGCTCWCTCTCCTTTGTTGTACTTCTGTTCTTGAATAGTCTGGGGAAGGCAACGCAGATGCTCAGCCAAAGTTGAGGTTATGTTCCCTTGGAGTAGCTTTGTTGCCTTTCCCAAAATTGCCTTTCCTGGCCTCATGGCTCTACTAACCCAACTGTGAGAGCATCATCCTTCACCATTGTAGTTGCCAAGTGTACTCAACCTTTTATTTCCATTTTGCTGTGGAGAGCACCAATAAAATCTGCTGGCCTCTTCATAGCTTTATCCTGTTTCATGGACCCAAGCAGTGGAGGACAGGTCTGGTATGKAGGACAGCAAATAGTTAAGGGGGAAGGACCCTATTTTTTTGCAAGCAAGAAGATAATTTCTATTCCTTATTGTTAATGAGTTAAAAGACTGCCAAYGTATTCWAGCCCATCACTGGCAAGGTGCAAGYTCARCCTCCCCTCGGTGCARCTACCAGGGATTTAAATGCMTTGTTCTTTTCAAGCATGTGTGGGAGTCAAAGCAACATAAACATCTATCTTATTTTCATAGGGGAAATTTCTACCCTGTTAAAGCACAGAAACACAGACTTTCTTAGGACAACAGAATTATATCCCAGTACACTGCCAGTGTTGAACTGAACTCTGTTCTTTCTGTCTTAGGTGCCTTTGGTCCTAGGTGTTTTTCCCATACTGTGACAATGAAGCAGATCCCATGTGGCACAGCAAGAGTCAGATGTGAGTGGTATTTCAGAGGTGAGTGCAGTGGGGAGAACAGTGCCCCACTCGAGACAGCCCTCCACAAGGTCTGATTGCAGGGGAAGGCAGAAGTGTAGGAGACAACTACACATTTGTGCTATTACCATAGTTTTCTCTTTAGCAGTGGAATTTTCATTTAATCAGTTTCTGCCAGAGTCCCTCTGTTTTGTGCTTTTGAAGTTCACCAAAGGCCCTGTGTCTGGAGCACACTGTCTGGTCCAATTTTTTAAATTCTATTATTTTTTCTTGCCATGCAATKCTGTGCTTAAAAGGAAGAAAAGACACAAAGGGAAGATAGAAAAATAGAAATGAGAAATGTCTCTTGGGAGATGCTTGCCCTTACCATGTCATGCTAGTTTAAATACAGTTCCCCACACATCACATGTCAAGCTGTACTTGGTTGTTTTCAAATAGATGGCAAAAATCATGAGAGGAGGAAAATGTTCTTTTGTGTGACATATTCTTCTTTTGATATATTGGGTTCTGTAGCTGTCAAAACAAAGGCTGTTTTTCCATCTATTATTACAAATGCATTTGGGGTAAATCTCATCTGCAACTCTCTAGTCCCTTGCTTGTTTACTTCAATACAGTGTTACTGTTTTAATTGTTCTAAATCTAGTGAAATGATGAATTTTCATTTTTGCTGTGATCCTCAGTAGGCAAATGAGGTTCTTTCTCAGTGGAGATTTAGATCATGTCTGGAAATGCAGTATGTTTCAAGTATTTTCTGCTTTTCTGGCAGGAGGATGGAATATTTAATTTYATTATTTGGCATAGGTTTATTCATTTTACACAAGGAAAGGAAATTCATCAATAGTGTCTTCAGCATCCAGAAAAATGATACTTACCATGACTGCTTCATATACTCCATTTATATTTTATATCTTTCTCATCACTAAGCAATTATTCATCTCTCTGCTGAGAGGTGAAATTCTTCTRTTGAGTAACCATAATTTCTCTGAACTCCACAAAGCAATTCAGTCCCTGAAAGCAATTGCTTTTACTTAAAGGTGTTTCTTGAGACAAATGTACCAAAAACACATTACCGAATAAAGGTCATTTTTTTTCTGTTGATTTTCAGGATTATTTAGTGATGCTTTATAAAARAGGTAAATCAATGTTAATATTCATTGCACTTTTATTAATCATKATGGATTCTTGGAGATGGATGCAAATGTGATAGTACAAGTAAGTAGGAATGCAGTTAAAATGCAACATTAATTCATTCCCAGTTGTTATTAAATGTCACAAGATATTAATAGTTTTGCTGATATTTTCCTTTCTAAACCACATGGGGGAAAAAAAAAAAAGCCAAAACCCCAACAGTGTGATGTATGCATAGTCATCAAGATAATTATCTCTGAATCTTTGTACTATTTCACTGTAGTGTTCCAGACATAYATTTTTGGGAAAGATCAAAGTGTGGAGTGTAAAGGTGGTGATGKACTGTATCCCATTCCCACAGAAATCAATCAAAGACCTTTGATTGGTCTTCCATTTGGGAAGTGGTCACAGTGGGAACAGAAACAGGCTTAGTACCATGATATATGATTTCTCTCACCATCAATAAAAGAGATTTTCTCATTTATGTTATCCGCTGAGATGTTTAAATTTTGAACATCAGCTGATTCAAATTTTATGTTCAGGGAATSCAGGCACTGAGATGATTTGTGTTTAGGGCACTGCACTGGGGCTCAGTAGATCTGGGTTTGTTCTGTCATACATTTCCCATGTGATCTTATGCAAATCCTTTTTTCCTTCTCACACAAACTCATCAGTAAAACAGGGTAATGTTACTCTCCTTGTTCAAAGGGTTTGTTAACATTTGGATGGTTTATCTGTAGCAGATTGCTGAGGGCCTTGTGCAAATGCACAATCTCATTTTAATGTACTGCTTTGTATATATATCCCTCTTTCATTTTGTGCCTGTGTATCTATTGCTTCTTCCAGCCCCCTCCATGAGACCCTCACTTTATTCTTTTCTCTGTAAGCAATCTTTCACAGACTGGCCTTCTCCTCCAAAGTGAGCTGAGTGTGGGCCCTGGGTTTTAAGGCAGGTAATGTGTATGAGAGGAGATCTAAGTGTTGGAGAGGCACCATGGGAGTTACACTTCCTGTGGGGAATCTTTGGTGGTCCAGCTGATAACTTTGTGCTTGGGAAATTAGATGTTTGATGTATTTTTGTTCCAGATGATCACTTAAAAAATTCAGGTATATGAGTCWCAGTCACAGAAATCCATACTGATTTCTGTAGTGGGCATCATCTACATAAAAACGTAAGAATGCCATTTCAGATACTTCTGTGTAAATATTCAAATAGCAAACCTAATACTGTGCATTATTTGCATAAACTCTTCTGTGTTTGCAACATGTGCCTTTGACAAAAAGAGTACCTTTGTTTTTGTTTGGTTGGTTGAGTTTTTTGTTTTTTGGGTTATTTTTTGCTGGTTTTTTTGTTTGTTTGTTTGTTTGTTTGTTTTGTCTTGTTTTGTTGAGTCTTTTACCTTTAGCTACTTGTATTTTCTAGCTTAAGTTGCGTAATCATAAAAGCCAGTGATCCTTACTGGAGTGAGCAGATCTGAGCTGTGCATTGTTCCCTTTCATTCAGCATTTCCTAGGATAGAGCAGTGGTTTCAATAGCAAGTGAAGGAAATGCAGGTACCTGCTCTCTGTTAGTTTCAGTGCAGTGAAGAATTCTGTGTCCCTACAACGCTGTTTCTTTGATACCTTTGYACAGCATGGGTAAATGCTGACCTGCTGACAGCATCTACAGCAAAACTGTGCACACTTTGAGTTTTACATTGCTCTTTGGGTTTGTTATAAGTGGGCCAGGTATGGAAATTTAAAACTGTAGTACTGCCAAACAAATGAGTATATCTTTAAAAGCATTACATGTGTGTGCATTTGCATGCTTCCTTCAAGCAAGAGTCATGGCTTACCTGCAGACAATAATTTTCCTTGACGAAACTCCCATTCAGACATTGTAGATATAAAGCCAGCCAACATGGAGGACCTGACAGAAGTGATCACAGCCTCTGAGTTCCATCCCCACCACTGCAACCTCTTTGTCTACAGCAGCAGCAAAGGATCCCTGAGACTCTGYGACATGAGGGCATCGGCGCTCTGTGACAAACATTCCAAGCGTAAGTCCTTGCTCCACTCAGCCCCAGATGTCATTAAAGTCATTCACAGACAGCTCACAGATGGATGCATACCCCAGTGTGTTAGTTTCTCACTTGCAGGCACATTTGAAAAGAAAACAGCAAAAGGAAGAATTTCTTTCCCACCTGTGCAAGCATTAGCTATGAGCTTGGTAACATTCGTGCCTGTAACTGGTTGTCCTTAGAGTTCTTATTGCAGGGATCAGAGAAGAACCCAGAACTCTACAGTGAAAGAGAGAGGGTTCCCAACAAATCAAAGAGGATGAGGGAGTATTGAAATAGTGAGCATACTGGTTTGAATACACAAGTACTGTTCTGAATGCTGCAGTGAGTAAATTTTGRTTGTCAGATTGCCTTCAAATTTTGAATCCATTTTCTGGATTAGGACATCTCAGTATCCTTCCTAAAAATGTAGTCCAGCATTTCCTATATGTATTTTTTCAATACTATATCTGAACAGACTCAGAGGAAATGCAATAAGTAATTGGGTGGGGAGGAGGGGAAGAAAGGAAAACTGTGTTGGTATAGAAGTTGTCATCAGTCCTACATGATTTTAYGTAGCCTGTGAAATTTTGAGATGAACTACCAAATCATGATAGTTCATATCTGAAATGTACATAATAAAAAGGAAGTAACATTTTAAAATATGTGACTATCTTTGTTCTCAAAGTAAAATTTGAAGAAAAAAAAWTTATGTTTATATTGTCTTACTGTCAGCTCTTTATGGTCTAGAGGAGACAGACTGTGGTTCTTCCCACAGTAATCTGGCAAGCCTGGGCACTTTGCCTTGTGCAAGCCTGTGTTTGTTCCTTGTCTTCTGAGACTGACAATGCCCAACAAAGGCAAAATGTGGGTGGCTGCTGAGAAGCTGAGAGCCTCAAGAATGAACTGTGGTTGCTCTGCTTTGTCACCTTCAGGRTGAGGGCTCTTCCAGGGCACCTCCATCTCACAGAAGTGGGTCATCAGTTRCTTTTGTGATGCTGGAACATTGGAAGGAAATTAAAGAGAAATTATTTTAGTACCAGAGCRCATAGGAGGTTTTATGCAATTCAGTACCTACTTCAACCTGTTTGAGACAGGCAGATCTTATTAGCAGGGGCAAGAGGGGAGGAAAAAGCCTGTGAAAATTTAAATGAGACATAAGTGGTGCACAGATTTAATTCATATACTATTTTTTAAACTGAAGGGAATTTAGTAAAAAGCCTATGACTGAACCTTTTGACTGCAAGGAGAGATGCACATGTTCAGAACCTCTTAGGATGTGGTGTCCAATTATAAAAAATAAACTTTGAGGACAACTTCCCAAGCAGAGAAGTRTTTTACCTTTGTTAGCTGTATCTCCTTGTGCTTGTAAAGTGAATTCAATACCTGGAAGTGAAATGTAAGCATGACACAGTCTGACACAGYGCTATGAGTTATCCTGTCCCACTTAATTGTTTTGTTCTGTAATACTTYCATTTTTTCCTGCTAATAAGGCCTCCATGCCCCTGTAACTGAATGCCAAATGCCAATCAGAACTTATTAAAGCCACAATACAGCAACACKGGATGAAAGAAGGCATTTTTATGCCAGAAGGGAGTGTAAGGTCTAATGGTCATTGATTAAACCCCATTTTCCAGACCTATGAGTTAGAAAATAGTCATTTAATGTAGCATTGCTGCACTGAAATCAAGTCAAGCTCATTGAGAATYTGAGTGTGTACAGTACAAAAGATGCAGCAATGGTAGAATTTCCAAAGTGTTGGAAGGAGTAGGCCCATGTGCTGCTGGCTGGAGTGGTTTCAGTGTAGCTCTCAAAGACAAGCAATGTGAATTATATACAGCCCAAGCAGCCTGAAAGGATGTATCAAAATCCAGGCTGCAAAATCGAGTGATTTGCATGATTGTCTCTTTGGTACCTTGACTGCACTTCTGACTCCTCTTTGCAGCTGCTAAATTTCCAGCTGGTGCATGTGCATGATCCAGACCATGCTCTCCTGGCTTGCCTTGTCTTTCAGTCTTTCCCCATAACTCACTTCACTTTTCAAGCAAAACACCACAACTGGAGTGGCTGCAAACCCTCCTGTTGTGCATGCATGCCTGCTTTCTCAGCACAGTCTGGTGTCACTGTGTGCTGTATTTCAGGTGCTGTTCCAAGATTGTAATGGATGTACATGTTTTTAGGGATGAAAGATACAATGCAACACTTTAAAAATACCTGGATTATGAGCATTTGTTGTGAACTTTTGCATTTATTCCTTCTCCCCTTATTTATTCAAATCTCTGTAGCTCTCATAAAGCCCATTGCAGCTCTTGGGGGAAGAGCCCTTCCATTTGTACAGGTTTAGAGAGTGCCATGAATAATTACCATGCCATACTGTAAAAATAAGTTACATACTAATACCTGTAGTGTAAGTCAGCCAACACAGGATATGAATAAATTATAATGTTTTGAAGATTTCTGGTTTTCTAAGCTTAGTGGGAGAACTCTTTTTATTTTTTGCATTAGTGACAGCAGCATTACAAGGTTTCCCTTATAAGTCCTCGTGGCTTTGACATGGAAAAGATGAGACTGCTTCCATATGTACTCATCCTTGATGCCTCTGCTGAGATTTAATAGCAGGCTGCCAATTTGTGTGATGAGTTGTAATGGGGATATCTATCCCTTAGAAAAATTATCTCAGACCACCAAATCTATTTAATAAGGCATTGAAAGAGTATCAGGTCAGTAGCTGAATTTTAAACGGTCATTGAGATGCTGATAAGCTGTGATAAAATGTKTTGTGTCTCTAATAAACTACCTGAAACTGCTTCTTACAACAGCCCTGTAACAGATTGTGCAGGGCTGAGTGAGCATCACAAGAAAATCTTAGGTAGCCATTGCAAATGTGTATCAGGGAAAAACACCACTCTGTGGCCATAGAGTAGGTCCRTGATGCTGTTCCATGTTATTGTCAGACTTTGTGGGACAGGATGCCATCAAAAATGCTCTGGAGAGGAGGTGCCAAAGACATGAMTGTCCCTGCTTGTGTAGAATATTGGAGGAGTGGGACTGAGGAAGGTGTTCTTGCAGTCCATGGTGTTATAGGGAAAGATTAAAAACATTTATGAAAGTCAGACTCGAGCAGCAACAAATAGGGAATTAATTTAAATAATATGAAACCTTTCATCTAAATAGTGTACTTGTCAAAGCACCCAAAGATTGCCTTTGAGATGTCAGCAGGCAACAGGCATGGCAGTGCAGTGKAGAAAAAAGGCAGTGTATGGACATACAGCAAAAGTCTCATTGTTACAGCAATCAGCTGGGAACATTGAAGAAATAAAAGAATTAACCCCCACCTCAAATTCCRTAAGTTTTTATGCAAGGGGTTTAGGTGAAAAGAAAGACAAGCACAGGGATACCGTTGCAGTAAGATCATCCTGACTAAAAATATACTTACAGCAGCATTTTTTCAATTAACAAGCAGTTGCTAATTTGGTTTTTTATTTTTTTTTATTGCTAATATTATGTTCAGAGATCCTCATAAATGTGCATGGAGTTAATATCATTCTTCCAAACAGCTTGTAGGCTAGATGGGTACATATGGCTGTTTCAACAAATCATACAATAAAGCAGTCAGCTAAAGAAAACTGAGCTTGAGCATGTGAAATCTGAAAAAAAAATAACTTCTTCAGTAGTTCATCAGAATTATTAAAACCATTATTAAATGGTAAATATAAACTGTATAGTTAYGCAATATGGAAATTTAAGCCACTCRAGAGTATAACTCCTATTGATATTTCATGTAACAGCCTTAACATCTTCAAGTCATTGCATACTTCAGAAGCTGTAGTAATTTATTTAAATTCTGTATGTTGCTTTAAGGGTTTTTTAGTATTCATTTCTTAATATRTATTTGTAGATTAAAACCCTATTTCTAATTATCCATTACCCCTGTGCWAAGTTTACAGCAAAATACTTCGAGGAAAGAGGAGCTGCAGTTCCAAGTTTATTGCTCTGTGTGCCATGATCTTAAAACCACAAATTTTGGAGTTGTATAGCACAGACTTCTCAAGCTCCTCTGGGTCTGTGGCAGGAGCTGTTTAGAGCCCTCCTCCCTTGCCCAAGGAAGCTTTTGTAAGGTGCCAGGAAATCCCAGCAGCCTTCCCTGGACTCTCCCAGAATGGAGCAAAGGKTCTGAGCTGGTGCATCCCAGCCCCATGGGTTGGACAATCAGGACCTTACAAGCACAAACTGGTTTTTGGAGCAGTGCAGAGTGAATTCCAGGTTTGGTTTGGGACTCAGAGGTGCCACCCAAAGATGAGGGGGATGGTTTTTCCATTGAGAGTCATTCTCCTTGTTTTTGTTTGAAATCCAGGCCTGAAAGAAATGCCAGTCTTTCCCCAAGGATAAATGCCACTGTCCTGTCAGTCAGGCATGTAACTGAGTTGGGTTATCTGCTGGGCTTTTTTGAGATTACCTTTGATTTTAAAGAATTCAGAATTGTGGAAGCAGACAAGACACAAATCAAGGATAATCTACTTGAGCATGTTGAATTTTTAAAATTAAATTAGTTATATTTACCAGTTGTTTAAAGCAGGTTGGAATTCAGAGACAAGACACCTTTCAGACCTCTGACTGAATATGGATTATCTTTCATTTGCAGCAGAGAACAACCATATGCACAAAAAAAGCCTGTGACAGACTATCCCTGCTGGATTTGCTAATTAATATTGACCTTTCCAAATGAATGATGCCTGTTGTCTGACTGAGAAAGAGACAACTTGTTTTTCTTCTGTGTGAGCTTTACATCTAAAATACGCTCCTTATTTCTGCATCTGGTCTCATGTCAGCTCATCATCTGAGAGGGAGGCATTCATCACTCCCCCTGTGGGCACAGAGAGGGCCCTGTCAAAGTGATGTCCACTTCAGGCAAAATCTGCAGGGTTTCATGTGACAGGAGTGAAACTTAKCTGAGCTTCTGAAAGGATTTGACCCCGTGCATGATGAAAGCTTGCTCTCCTTATCCTAATTCTGGGTTTGTTTTTAAGCATACACTACAAAGGCATACRTGCATTGCTGATTTTGTATCCCCAATGACAAAATGTGCCTGTATCCTGACAATTTTGTAATTATGACTGTCACTAAAGGTCTGCTGCTACAATTTCATGCCTGCTAAACTGGATCCTGGAACAGATCCTTCCTTGTGCAGGAATCCCACCGAAATTTGGTAACAGATTGCCTTTGGCATGGGCTCCACAGCTTCCATTCTGCTCAGTTTGGATGAATAATAAAGACATTTAAAACATGGCTAATGAAAATTCAAAGATGTTTCTACAGAAATACAATTATGTCTATGCAGTATTTCCTCCAGTTGTGCAAGACATGTTAAAATTAAATCTGAGGAATAAAAAACCTGATTTATATACTTCTAGCTATCAAATACTAGGAGGAAGGAGAAGCCTGAAGCAATGGTAAATGATTTATGATTGAAGAGGTGTTTCATTAACCCCTCTCCCCCAGCCACACAGAGATAAAGCAAATAATTGCTATAARATTGATTTAATTATTCAGTCTATTAAAATTCCTGTCTTGTTTGCTTAATTTTTTTTAATAGCAACAAATACTGCTTTTTAATGTCTCATGAAACCAGCTTYCAAAGATCTTATTTCACTGGGGGAGAAACAARCCCACTTATCTCTAATSTTATATATCAAGATCAGAAAGACTTACACATYACTTTGGCTGTAGAGCAGTAGTAGTTTTATGTCCCATTAACTCCTTGGGATTGCTCACAACACATGGCATTAAACATGCACATAAGTCTTTGTGAGACTGAGTTTAAACAGGCTTGATCTTCTAGATTGGCTTTGTGTGTTTTCAATTCCTTTTCTCTCTTTAGCACCATTTCTCTTTATTAACAAACTCCCTGGCAAACTTATATTAATCTAAGCAACTCTGCAGTGGAGCTCCCACCCCCTGATCTTTAGCTATTGATCTGGCTTTGCCTTTCAGCACTAATGCACCCTCCCTTGTGGTTTGTGACAAGCTGCAGCAGCTCCGTGCAGATGGTAAAACAGATTCTTAAATATTGATTTGAGGCTCCACTTTCAAAAGCCATGCTCTCTGGAGGTATTGATGAGAAGCCTGGTTTTAATACTGGGTCACTGGATAAAGGAATGCTGCATGGGAGGTGAAATTTCAGCCTTGTGGCTTGGAGGTAGGGTCAGAAATTTGCTTTGAGTAAAAGAAGGAARATGAGATGTGTAAGTGACCAGGGCACAAAGAGGTGCCCTCTGAATTACATAAAAGCAAGTAGAAAATTGAAATRTGAAAAGATACTTCTCTTTAGTTTAAAGCAGGATAAACAGCTACAGGCTGTGGTAATGTAAAATGTGAAACAAATGTGTCTCACAAAGTAATTGTATTTTAGATTGCTCATGAAAGCAGATTCAAAAACTCCCTCTCATGTATAACCATATTAATCAGTGTAGACCAAGTAGGCAAGTTGGTCACATTATCAGAATGTTCTATTATTGAAAGAGAATTTCCAAGGGAGATGAATGTGTGAGTKGATTGGCTTAATACAAAACAATAAAACATTCAGAGATAGTGAAAGATAGAGTAAATAATAATGGAAAATCAAATTATTACCATGAATAATGAAGCTAAAAGATATAAAGAGACCACAAATTTCAATGGGAGCTTGCAGTTGGGCTTGATTCACTTAGAAWGAACTCAAGGACTCTTTTGTATTAAATCCTAAATAAGATTTTAAACAGGGGGCATAAAAATGACCATATGTGGGCAGACCAGAARTCCTTCCAGCCCAGTGTTCTGGCTCTGATRTTGGCTACATCTGCAGCATCAACAGAAAACATAAAAACAGGCCAAGTGTATAAACTCTACCTCTGCAATTTGCAGCTGGAAACTTGAGGTTCAGGGACCTTACTGRAAGTGAACTTACTGCATTCAACAACACTGAAATGGGGTTTTTTTTCTTTCCTTGAAGTTGCGCCCTTACTTTTGAACCTGTGTGTATTTTTTACCATCCCCAATATTTTCGGTAAAGTCTTTAGTAGCTTAACTAGGCATAGTATGAAGGACCATCTTGTCTCTGCTTGCCCTGGCCTCGTTCCATGTGGTGACCCCTACTTGTGGATTGGAAGAGACAGWGTACAAAGTGAACTGTCACTCCCTRTTCATCCTTTCCATGCCACTCCTGGTCACGACCCCCTCAGTCTCTGTTAGGTTGAGAGACCTCAGTCTATTTAGCCATTCCTTCCATGGAACTAGTTTGGTACCTCTGGCCATTTTTACTGCCCATTTTTATGCCTTCTTGAGATCTCTACCCCATTAGAGATAAGCCCAGAATTATGCTTAGCTCAGGATTTAGCGTTTCTTGAATTAAACAGCACAAAAAAAAAAACTTCTTCCTGTGTTGAACATTAGAAACAAGTGTCATGTACTTAAAAAAAATTTAAAAATTAGTATTTTCATAGAATTTCAAATGAAATTTATTTTAGGTTTTTTTATGCTTAATGATGAAGTATATGTGATAGAGCAAATCACAGCTGACCCGGGAACAGTGCTAATTTGCCATCTAAAAATATTACAGTTAAATAAATTGTTATTTTGGTTTGGTTTGGTTATTTTTTATTATCATCTATTAGGAAAGCATATTGGTTCTTTATCCTTTTGTTCCAGTGGCTAATCTGTCAAGACCAGTGAAATCCCATACATTTCAAAGTACTGTTTTCCAATATGTTCCAATCAGGTATTGCAGCCATTTTCATTTGGGAGCTGGAATTAAATAGGGACTTAGTTTAATGATAAATCGTTTGGCCTGGGACTGAACTTGTTTTCAGTGTTTATGAAATTAAAGCCCAGTGAGGGATTACCTGATCCCCCACTGGTATTTCCAGGTCCAGTTGAAATTCACCTGTTGGTTGTGTGTATACCAGTGTATACTTATCTATAATAAGTTCTTAATTCAGTCTAGCTGCGGAATGTTTATGTGCTTATGTAACAAAAATGGGAAACTGTTTTCCCTATCATGTTCCACCAGTTTTTTTGTCCCTGGTCTCCACAGTTATGTCCCTCTCAGGGAGCACACTGCCTCTGTTTCCAGTGTTGCTAAAGCTCTTTTCATCCCTTTGTAGCTGTGACCCTTGAACAGGACCTGGGTGATTTTCTATATCCATTAGCTGTCTTTGGAGGGAGGGAGAGATTTACATCATAGTGCAGGATTTCCAATTCTTTAAATCTAAGGAACAACAAGTGCAATAAAATCAGATGTTTCCAGGAGAAGATACAAACTATAAACAGTATCCTCTTTTTAAAAATGCTTGGGTAAGTTATTTGTTTGCAAGTAAGAAGAAAACAGTGTTTTTTTCTGCTAGAGGGAATGAGTCTTTAAAGCTGTTTATAATTCTATGCTATGACTGATGGAATTGCTTACAAAATCTGTGGAGCAGATTTCTGTTCATCTTCAAGTTTTCCTTGTGATGATTTCAGGAGGAATACAGGTTTTGTATACTGTATCAGATTGTGAAACTGCACCCACAATATAAGACAATTTTAGCATTATTTTTAATATTTTTTAAAGTTCACATATGCCAGAATTCACACCCTGCAATGATTAAAGCTCTGCCCAGCTACTTGTTTAGAATTGAACATGAAAATTACTTCAGGTTAGATTTTTTTTCTCTTTATTGGATGTATCTTTTCCAAYAAACAGCAGTTTCAGGTGTGTGGAATCAGGCCCATATTCAGGGGAAGTTGAGGTGGCAGCACCTGTGACCCCCAGAGTGCAGATGAGAGCCACAAGCCACCACACTTCTTTTGGCTACTGCCCAAGGCATCTGCTTTCTTTTGGCCATAGTCTGGGAGAGAAGCTGTGAGATGGACCTTTCCACCTACGGTTGCCATTTTATTTTTTTTAACTTTAGATATCTGCATATATTTCTGCATGATAAATGCACACATTAGAGATGCCTTTCCCATCCACTCAAAAAGGAAAGTCTCCATTCTGCATTAGATCAGAGAAATTCACAAGGAAACAAGAATATTTTTTACAAGGGATAAGAGTTTGTTTTTCAGCAGATGGCACTTCCTTTTAAGAAAAAAAGCAGCATATTTTCATGGTRCAGTTTTTTCTTCAGGATTCAGGAAAACAGCACTCTGGCAAGTATCCTTCAACAAACCCATCCTTCTCTACAAAGTCTGGACTTCTGTGAGGAGCTGCTGTGGTTTTAACTTGTGAGCAGGAAGCTGTGCAGAAAGGAATTGAGCATTTTTATTTCCCTAAGCAGATTTCCCAGTTCACCCATGTATCTGCTGGTGGCATAAGGGGCAGGAGCAGTGTCTTCCTGGCAGGCTGCTCTTCAAGCACTGGCTGTACTCTGAGATATGCTCTGCTTTCCTCTGTGATCCTGTGATATTTCTCTATGCCAGAGTCCTGTCATCAAAGTCMCATTTCAGTCTGAGCAAGTGTCACATGAGAGCTCAGCACATCACATCATCTGTGATTCCTATGATCATTAGGTAGTTAGACAGGTAACTCTGTTTCTTYCTTGTAATTAGCACTGTGACCATTGTCAAGAACAATAGTAATGAAAGTTAAATACCTTTATATGCCAGATGTTTGTTATTAAGAAATTAATGATGAAATTAATTAAAGGATAGAATCTGTAATCAAATGTCAGTAAAGTGCAGATCTAATGAGATTTAGATACGGAGAAGTGAGCTAGATTTGAAATCTCCTATTTCAGGTACTGATTGCTCCTGGGTGCAAGAGCAGCCACCAAAAGTTAAGTCTTAACAGTAACAAACAGAGGATGTGTTTTGGAAACCTTGGGCYAGACCCATGGTTTTTTCCTATCAGCTTGGAGAGGTCAGGGCTGAATTTGAATTGCTTGCCTGAACTGAAGTCCAAGTCACAAGGCTGTCACTTCACTGATTTCTGTCTCCAATTGCTCCACTTATTTTAGGCAAACTGAAGGAAGATTGTGCTTCTTTGCAGTATGTGCATAACCTTGTGTTGATGCTAAACCACAAATAGCCAAGTCCCAAGAACACTCTCTCACCTTCATTTCCTGAGGCTAATGCCCTGTGCTGGTTGCTCAGGCACATGCTGGGAGTTGCTAAACTTTCTCTTCTTTTTTGCTGGGAGCTGCTCCTTAATTTCCTGTAACAATTTTCCTGTGTTGGTTATGCTGACTAGAGGAACTCTCTCCAAAGAATTGCTGCTACTGAAATTTCTACTGCTGTCTTTCTGTAGTGATATGAGACTTTCATGCCTCTGTTAGTTCCACAGTTAATTAATCTAAGTCTTTCTAATACTTAATACAGTAAGCATAGAAAAGCAATAAATGGGGCAGATAAAGAATGAAATGGTTTAATCTCATTAATTAACAAAATGCAGAATATTCAGGTACAAATATCACTCTGCTTCTAATCACTGGGAGTTGGATGAGCCACATAGAGCCCAGAAAATGTATCTAAGCTATAAATGAACGTGTAGATCAGTTAGAGTGGGTTTTGGGTTTTTTGTTTTTTTTTTTTCTTTCCTGGTTTTAATAGCAGCTCCACATCATAATTAGGAGGATGAAATTTCTGCCAGCCAAGTCTATAGTTTGGACAGATTAAAGGGAAGAGGTATGAGAAATGATAATTGCTTTGTGCTCATCAGACTTCTCTTGAAAATCTGACAGGATAATTACAAAATACCTGCTTTGCAGAATGTCTAGGCAAAATTTTGAAGAGCTATTTAAAGTTGCTCATTTACAGTCTTTCTGAAAAGTTTTTTTGCTCTTTTTGAAGTAGTTCATTACCATTCAGATGTGTGGTGCATGTTTAAATATAGACCTTATTCTCATGTGCACGCCTGGCTGYGTTCCACTGCCCACCCCCAAAGAAAATTGCCCATAATTTTTTGGCATTACCCCACATACTTCACCCACATACTCACCCTTAACTTTCAGCAGAACATTCTTTCACCTAATGGAAACTCACCTTGTTGCYTCCAACAGTCTGAATCATAGTCGTGGATAGGATAATTGAGAGAGAARTGTTCCAGTGGACTGTACAAAAAACTTCATTTTGACTGACAGTAAAAAGTTTTTCTACTTGCAGCATGCTTTAGTATTTCATCACATGGCTTTTGAAAATGAAATTCACTAAATTGCCAATTTTCTAGAATATTCTAGGAATAGGCCCAAAAACTCTATGATTTTGCTAGCGTTAAAAGATCCTGAAAGCCTGACTTTCTACTGAAGTTCACCATAGAGGTCAGTTGGATCACAGGGCCACAGATATCTGCAGAAAGACAACAGAATTGCTCTAGGCACTCCTAAGGTAGGGGTAGAGTCATCCAGTATCATTGTTATGTGCAGCTGAACAGGGATGACCAATCTCACAGCTGTAAGAGCTGCATTTTCACGTATGAACATCGTGTAAGCAAATATTTCATGACCTGCTGCCTTGTCAGATTACACACAACTGCTGACCATCACATTCAGTGCTTTCCAGAACTGCCAGCAATTGCACACCAACTACATKGTTCATGCATCCACATGGTAAAACCCCTGTCTATTTTATGCTCAGCTCTCAGGAAGGAGTAATTGCAATTCACAGTTGCTTTTTAAAATTCTCATCCTTAGTCTTGGATGCCTTCAGACAGGACCAGCAAGCAGCCTGCAGCCAGGCCAGCTGGTTCTGGCAAACAGGGCAGGCTTTGAGTGACCACCTCTCCCAGGGATGCCAGGATTGCTGTGACACCACTTGTACACACCTCTCATGTGRCAGGGACACCTGGATTTTGGTTATRTTGGGAAATGGGTCTGCAAACCCCAGAAAGGCCATGAGATGTCTTGCTACAGGTATCTGTAATCAACTGACCAGTGTATTTGTATAATTTCCCAAAGTCATGCTTTGAGTCCATAGCTATAAAATTAATTATTGTAATATTTAAAGCTTACAATTTGTATTTTTATATAAAGTTAAAAGAATAAATTAGCTGCTGGATATACAATTAATTCTATATCATGCTCCTTGATAGATTGAACTACATGTTTCACAAGAAATGCACACTTCAGATTATACAACAGAGCATTTTTTTTATACAATCCTGATTTCTGTCTCTTGCTTCTTTTTCTTTGAACAGTTTATGAAGAACCAGAAGACCCCAGTAACAGATCATTTTTTTCAGAAATTATCTCTTCAGTGTCAGATGTCAAATTCAGTCACAGTGGTAGATACATGCTTACAAGAGATTACCTCACTGTCAAGGTTTGGGATCTGAACATGGAAACAAAGCCTGTAGAAACGTACCAGGTAGGAATCTCCTACATCTTGAAATGCAACCTTATAAAAGGATCTTGGTGTTCAAAAGCTGGATGTTTCTGTAAACTTCTCATAAYCTTATCTGAGAAGCAGCAAGCTAAGAGAATTAATCAAAGTGGTTAAAGTCCTCACAGTGGCATCCTTACAGCAGGAAAAGGGCAATTCCAGCATTAGTAAGAAAATGTAAAGCCTGGGGACTCAAGGCAGCACTCCCTGTGGATTGGGCTCTTGAAAGAAATGATCATTCTAACAAGAGACATCAYCTCTTCACTTTGGCATCTGCTTTCAAGTTATGTATTTCACTACTAACATTTAAAAGGAACTGAGGAAAACATTTTGTGTGTTGCTCTGCACTCTGATCCTGGTGGGACTGCTGAGAGTTTACCCCTTTGTCATTTCAGAGCTACTTTTTACARCTTGATCTGTGTGCTTCTCCCTTGTGCCTAGTTCTAGAAGTGCTCCATGTTAAACCCTGGCATCACCACTGACACAGCAGCTCACAAATGCCAGACACATCTGGTTGCCTGAATTCATTGAGACATTATCCAGACAAAATGCCAGTGGCTCCAGCCAGTGCTAAGTTTGTACTCTGACATCTGTTATGTTTGGCAATTGAGTGCTGAGCTCACATCTTGAAAACTCTGGCTTGAAGAAGAAAAATATGTCTGTGACACAGAAACTGCTTGTTATGAAAATGCAGTAGGAAAAAAAAAAACCCTGTTAATTTACATTAAAAAAAGTGTATGCAAAGTAGGAAAAATGCCATTTATCTGGCTTGTGCTGCTTACTGAGAGACAATCCTGTGACAGTGCTGGATCTGTCCCTTGTTGTATGTGTCTAAATAATGGCAGGTGGGATACAGTAGTTCGCTGTAATTAAGATTGGTTTTTAAAAGCCATGATGAAAATTTGGTAGCATTTCTTGTCAAAACAGACAACATTTTACAGTATTTTTTAGCTAGCATTTAGCAGACAGAGTGGGCCCCAGTGTTTTTCAGTGCRTCCATTACATTTTGGTGGATCGTGTTCACTGCTCAGTGTGCTAATATTGGAAAGTCTGAGCCTGCTTACCTTTAAGGCTACAGAATTGGGTTTTGCTCTTAAAATGGCAGTGCTTTAAATGCTGAATGTGTTAGAAATGTTGATATGCTGTGAAAATGGAGTGGGAGGATAAGGGAGAGACTTATGTTTTATATAACAGAATAGAACCTTGGGTTTGGGAACTTAGGTAATATATTACTTTATACCTATGCTAATTTAGTCAGCAGCCTTGTCCCTGGGGAGRAATAGCTGGTCAAGCCAACCTGTTTGTCTTGATTTTGACACCTGCTTTTATTTCCTCATGCAGGCAGCTGTGAAACAAGCTGGCCACTTTTAAATCAGTCTGGCACCCAACAGTAGGGCCAATTAAAAAGTTACATTTCTTCATGCTGAGATGGGGAAAAATGAGTACTGATAATTGCAGTCAGAAGTTTATAGRAAAAAAAAAGACAAAACAAGACCCACWACAACAAATCCCTTACATAATATAAAAAAATATAGCAAAATATAACTTTGTTCTTGAATCTTTGGATTGCCTTTCATTTTCAAATATTTACCCAGTGCCTTGTAAAGAATATACAGATATGTTGCTGGGCATTGCAGTAGACTAAAGGAGAATCTGGAACTGGAGGCCTTGGGGAGCCAATACTACAGGATTCTGTGGGATTCATGTGACCCAACTACTCTGAGAATATTTCATGTTTTTTTAAGCTGCAGAGAGCAGAGAATTCTAAGAAAAAGTGSTTTAAATTATTCTCTTAAATAATTTGTCTCAGAGATATCTCTTTCTCACAAACCTAAATCTCATATATAAACTTGGCAATTTCTCAAAAGGTTTTTTTGGGGTAGATCACTGGAAGGCAACAAATAAACCTAACATTTTCAGTCATGTATCCACATAATTATGACAATGCATCATTGAAAGATTAAAATTCATTAAAAGATTGAATTTCTCATTTCATCCACTGCATGGTAGGCACTTAGATATTGCCTAGCTGCAATAGTGAGGGTCACAATAGGAGATTTCACACAGAGATGTAATAAAGAGCAGAGTCCATAACTGTACTGCTTCATTATCAGCTTACAATTTTAATATTAAAAAAATGAATTCCTCATGCAGGTTCTTTTTCATGTCAATGCTGTGGCTCAAAGAAGGCTCTTGCACAGAGCAGCTGTTGCAGCTCTGCTGAACACATCACCTGCTGACAATGTTTCAACATGATTTTCTCCTGTTTGTTCCACACAAAAGAGAAAAGGGCAGGGTATGGTCACTGGGCAGCACTAAAGGAGCAGTGCAGTGGAATGGCCACTGCTCAAATGCTGCAAGGCAGCCCTGCCTAACAGGTCATTCTCCTGGTGCTGCCAGGTGAATTACCCCAGCAGAAGCCTTAGGAGCAGCAAGGTGAGCACATTCATAGCTGGTAAGAGCTTGATCCACTTYAGGCAGGGTCTGTAGCATAGAGATTGGGACCATTGTATCACTTATCAGTTCAATTCCTGCTTGTGTCTGTTCTGCCCCAGTAAAGCAGGTCCCTGTGTGTTGCTGTGTTAGTCTGGAGCCCAGAGTTACTGCATAATTCCACAAGGGTCAGACCTAAAACACTGCAGTGAGGAAAAGGTCCTTGGTAATTAGTGAGGMATGAATTTGGTTTGCTTTCAAGTACTATTGATAAGTGGTAAGAACAAGATGTAACAGACAAGGCAAATCTGATTTTACCCTCAGTTGGTAGAGGCATATGAAAATGCACACAGTGAAATTGTTTCTTCCTGTTAATTTTTCACAGTCTCTCTGAGGGTCTGAATGTGCTCAAATGTGGTAATCAAAAGGTCCACATAAAGAACAAGGTGGTTGTCCAAGGCAGTAGGGTGAGCCTGGCAGCTTGRCAAAGGTAACACATCTGAGAGAGGAATTGCAAAATCCTTTTTGACAAAGCTGACAGAAAGGCAMAGTTCCAAGCTGTGGACTTGGGCACACTTTGCAAAGGGTGTGTACATGACAGTGGTCATGACAGATGGCTGCTGGAAATGGTAACAAGAGAAAGACCTAGAAGTGACATTTAGGGAGGCAAATGTGATCTTCCTTCTGCTTTGCCCAACCTTTCTGTCTCTTCCACTGGGAAGTTCACAAACATGACAAAGGAAAGAATTCCAGCTCTGTAACAAATTACACTGCTAGCATAAAAARGGTTTAAGTAAAGAGAAAAGGAAARGATTTAATTACAGAGAGTGTAGGAGACTGCATCAATAGTAAAAGTGTCCTGACCTATTGCTCAYTGTGATGGCAAATGCATTGAATTGTGGAACGTTCTATCTGCCATTTACCAATTAATTGCTGTATAAGACATTATCTGTAATGAACAGTTCAGTGCTCATTTATTAACAAAAATTGATCCATAACTAAAATTCAYAATCCTTAAAATTCTTACAAGTATTCTTTGGATATTGTACAGTTTGACTATCAAAAATGGGTCGCTTTAAAGAAAATCTAAGTGAGAGGTSATTGTCTCTCATCTGGTCTTGATAGAAGTTATTTACCAGAAGAAATGTTTGTGCCCTCAGGGCAGAGGAGGATGCTGAGCATCCAAGGGCAGGATCAATTTCACCAGACTTGCAAGAACCTGTAACCTCAGGATGGCAGAGCTAAATTCTGCCCCTGGGCCTTTGGATTGGTGTTTCTCCAGGAGGTCACCTGCACATCTTTGTTTTACAGTTTCTACATTAGCTAGAGGAAAATACCAGGAGTGGAAGTGCATTTAGCAAATTTATCTAGGCAGGGATCTTCCACCTTATTATTTCCTTATGGAATAAACCAAATCATCCAGAAGAAAAAGTAATAAAATTAAGCAAAGACTGAAACTGTTTGCATGAGATCTCTTTATGATAATCCTTGTTCAGCAGAGATGTGTGGCCTGGAGGAGAGAGATCTTCTACTGAGTAGTCCCACTTTTCTAGTTAGTGAGTGAAAATTTGCACTTTTTAATTCTCAGCCAAATAGGAGAAATCCTTGGGCTGAATTAGTTTTCTTATTTGCAGCCTGTGCAACTACAACTTTGTGCTGTATTTGGCTTCTAAAATAYCTTACAAAAATAGATGTTATATGGTTCTTTTAATAGAGCCAAGTTCTTTTTGCCATAAGTGAGGGTCCACTTACCTTGGAATATGGCATTTTTGTTACTATTTAAATTAGATTTCTTGCACATTAATTAGCTCATMCAGGGTATCAGCTGGTGAAATGTCTCTGGGAATTAGGGTAGCACTGAGAAAATCACCCAAGCAGGAAACAAATATGTTGAAGAGGGGTGGTCTGCAGCCTGCTGTGGGAAGCATGTTTKGTGCCTTCCTGCAACAGTAATTCTGTAGCACTTGGTTAATTGGGCTGTGGAAAAGTACCCTCAGCTTCTTTGGAGTTTAAACACAGCATCTTCTGCAGAGGTACCAATCTATGCAGCATATTTTGAAAGTGAATGTGGGAGACAAAGCAGAAAGTGAAGGGCTGGTTGTAGAGTTTTACATCTTATTTGATTTCAATAACACTTATTTTCTTTAAAACAGGTCCATGATTACCTTAGAAGCAAGTTATGTTCCCTCTATGAAAAYGACTGCATCTTTGACAAGTTTGAATGTGCATGGAATGGATCAGACAGGTAATCAGTCYATCCTTCTGTCCATCTCTGTGCTCATTTAGCAGAAGACCTCTCATGTGATGGGGAGCAAACTGAAAGTAGTTACACGTGGTTATCTTCCACATCAGTGTGCAGAATCACACACCAGTGTTTGGTTTGACAGAAGATGTTTGGATATTTGTGCAGTTGTGTCTCTGACTGCCTTAGACATGATGTATGCCTTAATAACCTTGGCTCATGCCTTAGGGGGAAAAACCTTCAAATTATGTCCATTTTCACCCAAATCATAAATAGGCTGCAAAAGCTAAAAAGAAAGATGCCAACTCACACAATCCCACCAACACACTTAGGACACTTACATGTTCCTGTATTTGCACATAAGCTGCCTCAGAAATTCAGTTCACTTACTGAAWATGGGTGTGAGGAAGGACCATCACAGGTACCCACTGATTCCCTACAAATTGCTGCCAAATGACCCCTCTGATACCCACCTCCATCAGAGCAATCCCTTTCCCTGTGCACTGATGGAGAGGTTCTTGTTTTTATCTTGGACATATTATCTTGTGTTTTATATTGTATTTTACATGTAGGTTATATTATCTTATATTTTAATGAGAAATACTGGCACAAGTCAGAGAGTGCAAGCAAGGATGGAGTGGGCTGATGCCCTAATGCTGGCAAATGGTGGCTGTACTTTGTGGAGCAGGAATATAGGACAGGAATAGCTGAGCAGCCAAGAGGACTGGGTTAATGAAAATGGGTTAAATCCAAGAGTATAATGGAAGGTGAGGATTTTGGTTTAAAAAGGAGCACAAACCTTCATCTTATCAGTTGGAAACAACTCCCAGAGACATTCATATGCTAGGTGACTTTGGAAGRGATTAGCAGTCTACAAAATGCATGTGAAAGAGAGCACAGGAGCCAATATTGAGTGACATGCAGTGGCTCCTGGTTCAGCAGAGTTGGGAGCCAAGAAGCAGAAGTTTGGCACTGAGCCTAGAACTGCTCCTTCAGCTCCAAGCCTCTCATTTGGGAAAACAGTCTGTCTCATTGCATTGAAGCAGGTCTGCCCACCCTGGAGTGGGCAAGGACTGTGAAACAGGCAGTCTGTGAAAGACAAATACAATCCYTGAATGGGCAAGACTGGGCTGTCCAGCAGAGAAGGGAGTAGTGATGACATTATGTTAGGCTCTTATTCAAAGACCTTTGAACTGCATTCACACATTTCCTGTCCCTCATCTCCAAGGTGGGTGAGCTAATGAAGCAGATGGACATCTGCTCTAAAGAAGAGAGGCCAGGACTTTGGTTTTCATCAGCTTAGCAAAAGAGAAACCAAGATTTTACTTGCTTGTAGTAAGTATRCCAATGAGATATACATAGGGAGGAAGAGAATCTAGCTAAGATAAATGTGAGTGAGAATGACACAACASCAAGCAGGTGTTGAGAGTCAACAGGGAGTTATAACCTGGAAATTAGATGTAGTTCATACCTGTCCAAACAGTGACAAGCTGTCTTCCCATCCTGAGTGGGGGAGTTACAAGAAACCCAGCTGCTCTGATGGTGGTGCTCAGGAAGTTTGTGAAAGCAGTTATATGCAACATTGGTTAAAATTACAAGTCTGAATCTGTAAGTGCAGAACAAAGTCTCTTCTAGTCCTGTGTTCCACAAATGCAGAGCAAGTATTGTGCTGTACACTGGGTAAGGGAACCTTCTCTTTGGACTACTTTCCTTTGCTCAGTTCCTCTACCTGCCCAAGGTAAAGATTCTGTCTTTCCTAAAAAATTAAACTTTTACCTTGTATCATTCATTGTGCAAATGAAAATGCATATATATTCCATTATCTCAGTTACCTGTATGCCAGATGATGTGTTTTTTTGACAAGAATTAACTCATCTTTGAGCATCCCCTGTGATACCAAATGATGGCCACACTGATGGACCACACTGAGCAAAATAGTTCCAGATTGCTGTCATTGCAACTTGGGCACCAGCTGTTGTGGCTTTGGTATGGTCAAAGATTGGGAATGACTCACAGAAAGTTTAGCAGAAGATCCAGGTTTTGGGGCTTTTCTCTGAAACTCCCAAACCAGTGCATGAATGGTTGTTTAGCAGAGGGTTTTCTCAGTGTTGTGGCKTGAGTTTGGCCCTASTAGAASTAGAAAATTTRAAGCATTTATTGGAAAACAGACAGKGCTGATTCCTGCCTAAGTCTGGCACAGAACAACAGAGCATTCAAATCATGTAGATGTTGGGCAACTTTGAAAAAGATCCAGGACYTTTCAGGTATTTTCAAACCATTTTGCTTATCCTTGATGGGAATTCCTAGTGCATTTTACAGGATGGGCAGCCACTTACTCCCAGGCCTAGAGTCTCTCTCCTCTGGCCAGATGAAGTGCTGCTTTCCTCATTAGCGTGGTAAGACCACTCTCTGGATAGTTGCCTGTAGTAATGGAATTCTTGTTCAATATCAGGGTTTAAAGTGAGTGTAATATTTTCATTCCTACTTGACAGATCAGAAAGATCAATGCAGGGAGTAATTATTAAGTGGGAACATTAGATTGTGAGGGCTTCATTTATTGTAGTGCCCAGACTGAGGCGTTATTAGTCATGCACAATTACCAAACCCGTCACTAAACACAATGTGCTGCTCTTGATTGTTAGAAACTCTCGAGTAGAGGAGCTGGAAACATTTGACAAAATAGAAGGGCTCTCTTTAATTTAGTTACTGCTTTTTAGGAGTCAGATGTATCAGAACTTTTGATTGAAGGAATCAAGATGAACATTGAAAGAATGTTCATCTTTTGATTCACTCCTCTGAGCTCCATGCTTTATGAATATGGCAAGTATTGCTATACATTGCCAGAATATATTTTATTGGAGGATCAGAATTTAAATAATACTTAGCCACTGTAACCTCTTAAAAAAACAATTAATTTGAACAGTAAGGTCACTTAAAAGGTCACTTAATTTGAGTCTTTCAGTATGCAGTTTTTTAAAAAGCACTGTTACTAAAGGTAAACATTGCATATGGACTATGCTGCAGTACTTAGATTATTAATCCATCTGCATAACAGTAATAACTGCAGTTCCAAACGTACTGGTTTTATCTTTTGCAGACTTCAAAGCTGTAATAACAATTTGTAGTGACAGGATTGTTCAGTCTAAAATGGAAGTGTGTTTATTATTTAGGTGAAAATACTTTTCATTAAGTTTYGTCATTACTAAGAAGTTAATGCAGGCTATGATGGAACCTGATGGTGAGGCTGTTCACAAACATAATCAGCATACGTGAGCCCTGATTAGAACGTGATTGATGCTCAGTTACTCCAATGAACAGGAACTAATACAATCAGACAGAGCTGGTCTCATTTGCTGAAGGGCACATTAATCACTGTGTACTTTGGCAACAGTGGTCAGGGGAGGGAGCCAAGCAGGGGTCTTACACTAATTCATCCAGATGAGCACSTATTATCTGTAGTTGAGTGTATTACACAAAAATCATGCTGTCTTTATTGTAGATATATCATTACATGACTACATAGAATAGGGGAGTTCTACTTAGACAGCAATTTCATTTAGCTCTTCCATTCATATCCAAAGTCAAGTCTTTTAATAATGACCTGGAGGACACTGTTTTCTTCCCACTGTCAACAGCTTTCAGTTTTACCTTAAAAAATAAGCACTTTTGTAGCTTTTATGTGAGGTAAAGAAGCCAGAAAAAAATCCAAAAATCATCTAATTCTACACGATCACAAGTGAATACCTTAGTTAACTGTTTCTTTTTTTAAGATTTCAAATGAATGGGTGTATGGGACCCCTGCCAGGGAGACTTCTAAATACCATCATGATAAGTGATATGCTGCAAGCAGATGAGTGRAGTCACATACAACTGTTCAGTCAGTCCTTTCCTACTGAACTGTCATTCATCCCCCTGAATATCCTTCAGCCTTCACTCTGATCAGGAGGAATTGGCAGATCCCATTGGATGAGATGTTARGAGTCTATTCCTGTCTGGCAGCACACTCCATGCTGGCATGCTAGRAGACATCATTTTGTTCTCAAAGCTTGGCATGTCAAATATTAGCTTGGAAGTACTTGGGGATCCCTTGTTCTTACTCCTGGTCTTATGCCAGCCAGCTGTRCCAGAGTGCCACAACCCTGAATCCTGTGTCTCTAGYTTTTCTACCTCTTCCCCGGGTTTAAATAAATTCCTTCTTTGTGATGGGGAGTCAGGGACTTTACACAGCACAGCATACAGGAAAATT
>CADDXX010000225.1:473957-484104 GCA_902810485.1 Alauda arvensis
TCTGGTTTTTAAGCAAGCCTTAATTCCAGCTGATGCCTCAAATCTTCTGGGCAATCCCTGACATCCAGGAATGCAGCTGTATGGAGTGATTTTGRTACAGGCTGTTTGTGCAAGGATGGCTGCAATATGGATAACATTTAAGAGGTTGGCTTGAAGTGTAGGAATAACAAATCTGAGAAATACAGAGATATGCCAGTTCTTAGTGACTGACATGTTTGATGAAATCTCATTGCCCAAAAAAKATTGTGGAATATCTCATTGCAGGTTACTAAAATGGTGAAAATCCTATTCAGATGCCTTTGAARTTGGTGAAGTAGAGAATTTGTTGACCACCCAAGAGAAGCAGAACTTTTTAGCGGGGAAAATCCCATACTGAAACATTTCATTTAACAAAGTCACTACCAAAACCAAAATAAAGACTCAGATGCTTTAAAAGTATTAAGATAATTAAAGATGTTGAAGCCATCAGTAGTTGAGAGTCTACTGATGGCTTCTGTAGACCCTAAAATTCTGSCCCTAAATTAAACATCAGTGGTATGATGCTGGTGTCATATTTAATAAAATTGTTATGTATGGCTAAACATCTGCTCCTTTTGAGTATTACTGTTACAATGTGAACAGGCAGAACTTTTTTTCTCTCAAATCCTTTATTTCAGACAATTTTACAGATTGAAAATTTTACTTTTAGAAAAAAATAACCCTACCTGAATTATTGCTGGCTACCAGATCAACGTGGCGCAGGGTGAAGAAGCCTGAACTGAATGGGAGGTGTACAGTGAATGTTGAGAGAGCTAATTCAGCTCTCCTGTCCAAATAAGCTTTGGTTCCTGGGGTTTTCTGTTTCCCCAGCCTTCAGCCCAAAGAAGGCAGGGATGCAAGCCAAYACACCTGGAGAGCCAAGCAAGTTGTCTTCAATACTGGAGGGTGGGGGAGATGAGAAAGGGTGAGCAATGAGACTTACAGAAGAAAAACAAAGACTTGAAAGGGGTGGGAAAAGGAAGAGGGAAGCAGATAAGGTGGGGGGTTTTTAAGTTGTAGAGCAGGATAGATGGAAATTAAAGAAGAGAGGAGAATTAAGAGAGGGGGAAAGAGAAAACTGTCTGGAAAATGTGGTAAAGGCAGAATCAGAATCAGAGGAGAAGAAATAGTAAAAGAGAACAGAACAGTGACTAGGGAGGGAGGGAAAGGAAAAGTCAATAAAAATAGGGATTCCTCTGCACTGGAGTTTTCCCTTTCCCCTTTTAACTTCTGTAAAAGTACATTTGTTATTCTTGGTTAAAAAAAAAAAAAGAGGGGTAAGACTGGGCCCCAGTGACCCCATGTGAAGACTGGAGTTTGGCAGTCAGATGCCTCAGGTGGCATCATTGGTGAGCAATTCTGCCCTGTGTCAGCTCAGGCAGGAGGAATCTGTAGCATTTTGTGCTGTCATTCTAAACACACATACCTGAAGAGTTGACAGGACCTTGCTTGGAGCAGATTGAACAGGAGCAGAGAATATTCCAGGTGCTCTGCAGAGCAGCCCCGAGCTGAGAGCAAAACATTCCCTGCCTGGAGCAGCACAGGGGGTTGTGTGAATGCATCCAGGGCCCTGCAGGGTGTTGTCACTCCTTCCAGAGCACTCTGCTGGGCTGCAGAGGGTGAGATGCAGGTAGTGGAAGTCACAGTGCAGCCACTGGCTTTTCCCCTGTTTTTTTGTTTGTTTGGTTTGGGGGGTTTGTTTGGGAGGAGGTGGGGTGTGGTGTTTTATTTGGGGCTTTTTTTGCAATCGTGCTGCCTGTAATTGTGGTGTTTTGAGCTGGTGCAGTCAGGCTGCAGCACACTGCTCCTGTTCTGCATCCCAAACACCTCTGTGTGGCAGAGATGATGGTACCTCTGACCTTGTGTAGCACAGCTTGTAAACCTGCCTTCTAAGCAAAATTAAAGGTGTTTAGACAGAGCTTTTCTGGGCTGCTGTGAAGTAGTGTGGGCTGTTTTGAATGAGAGACTTTGGTTTCTTGAACCAGCCCCTCCTGCAAGGGTTTTGTGCAAGCCCTTGTCATAACACTGCTGTGCAGAGCAGTGCCTGGGAATACAGAACAGACTCTTCCTTCATTGACCTACAATTTATATTCTGTTTGAAAAAAAAAAATGTCCTTATCATATAGACTCAATTATTGTACACTGTATTTTCCTGAACAGGAAAAAATTGCAGGGTTATGTCTAGTTTTCACTCTCTTTTATTACTTTAAGCAGCAGGTAAGGCTATAATCCATCTGTGTTTGTGACCTTGAACAAGAATGGGCACTTTCTCATTTACATAATGCTGTATTTTACTGAGCCAATGAACTGCAGAAAAACAGGGCCAGCATGAAAAGTAGTCATCTACATATGCTAAAAAAAATAACTGCAGTAAATCCAACTGAAGAAAGCAGACTTTTAAAAATATGCAAGAGTTCAAGAAATTAAAAAGCAAATGGACTGTAAAGGCAGTTTTACTGCAAGCAAAAACCTTCTAAAATAAGGCCCTTAAGTGACACCTCTCTCTGCACTTGGTGCACTGGTACTGTGCCAGCATGMAAACTGCTTCTCTGACAGTTCCCACTGCCATCAGCAGGGATGCTCCTCTTTCCCCTGGGAGCCACAGCTCTGCAGCCTGTGGCACAGGGGTGCCCCAGCCTTATGAACCCGTTTCAAAATTTTGCCTGGGGGAAAATGTACAGATGGARTGTTTGCACCAGAAATTGTGTGTGTTGGTGCTGAGATAGGAAATAACCTCGACTTTTTCATGTTGCAAACAACCACTGCAGCAGGAGCTGTAATGGCAGGACATGGTGATTTGGAAGGAATGAAACATTTGATTTACTGCTGTTGATTCAATTTCTGAAATGGGCACTAATCTTGATCAATAGGCTTTCTGCAGCTTCTGGGATACATTTTATCAAGCTGTCACACCGGCTCCTGGTTTTTAGCTTGTGAGTTTGTTAACTTGTGCCTTGCTGGGCAGGATTGTGCCAGCGGGTGCAGGAGGAAAGGGAAACCTCTCTGGTGGCAAACAGGGGCGGGTCCTGCTGCTGGGGAGCAGCAAGGAGCTCCCTGCCAGGGCTGGCTGGGGCTGCTGTGGTGCCCCTGAGCATCCCCCAGCAGCGAGCTCCGTGCACAGCTCTCCGTGAGATGAGGCTGGAGGTGATCTCCTGCCCAGGGCAATGTGTGCTGGGGCTCTGTGCTGTGTCTGCTTTGCAGCAGCTCCCTTTGGCACTTGAGGAGCTGCACAGAGCTCAGTGTGAGATCAGCTGCCATCACACTGCAGCAGGACATGGCAGCAGGGTGGGGCTGGTGATTGCCAGGGTCCAAACACAGCTCAGCCTCTCCAGTGACCCCGCAGCGGCTCCGGAGCCTGCGCTGTCCCCAGCTGCAGTCACAGCAATGAGGGGCACAGCTCGCGTCTGTGCTTCCCCAGTTATCATTCATTTGTGTTACAGTCGCTCCTAATGGCCCCAAATGAGATCAAGGCAGCTCTGGCTGGAGGCTGTGCGCACGATGCAAGGCGCTCCTGAATCCAGGAGCCCCTAATCAGATCAGCTGGAGAGGGTTTGTGTGGTGGAGAGCATGGCTCCTGCCTCTCAGTTCTGCCATACTCTCCCATATGCTCCCTGTTTCCCTGGCCAGGCTGCTGCTCAACACAGACCCCCCCTTAAAAGGAAAGTGTGAAAGCAGCTGTCATTTGAGATGGAGGTTTGTTTATTAATGCCATGCATGTCAAATATGTTCTTTTGGGCTCTATTAGAAAGGCAAATAGTTACTGATTGCCTGAGTCTTAAAACTGTACAGCTTTTTCTGTGAGGACATGATCATTTGGGGAGGGGGGGTACCCTCTTACAGAATGAAAATTCAGAATAAAGCCCTCCTGTCTGGGGCTGAGATAGGAGAGTAGAGAATGTCCCTGGTTTCACATATGGAAAAAGTTCACAGRGGATGAGCTTTCAAACAAGGCTCTGAAATCCATGATTATGCTAATCCAATAACCTGAGGGCCATGGATGAAATCCTGAATTCATTAAAGTTAGTGACAAAATATCCTCCCCTAGGGACTAGGGGAATGAAGCAACTGGCAATCTATTATTTCAAACTGCAAGCTGATTAATGAGGTAATTTTTTTACAGATCGAGGTTTGTTTTCTGTCCCTTTCTCCCAGACCYAGAAATATATCCTGACTTGATGTTTCATTCAAACTTCATATAAGAGATGCCAGAATCATGACACCACTGTGTTTATTTCTAAGAAGCATTGTAGATACAAATTGTAATGATGTCTGGGCTTGCAAGATCTGTGGCTTCAGCAAGGGAAAGAGTTTCATCTGGAAATAATTTACATGTGTGAATTCAATGTGATTTTTCAGAACCTTTCAAAACACTCTTCTTCAAAATACTCTTTAAAATAGATAATTAGGTACTAAACCTTACTGTTGTATCAAAAGATTTGAAATATGTGGGAATTTTTAGACTATTTCTGGAATCATGGTAAAACTCAGCTGTCATTAAAGTTCCAGAGAAAGGGAAAAAGCCTGAAATATATGATCCTTAAGCACTAATAAAAAGGTGCAGGGTAATTAAAAATAACTTACTAAAACATGTTGCTTTTATTATCTTGTGATTATCTCATGATGTCAGGGAGTGAACATTATTTGAGGTAGTTTTCACTGGATAATATGGGGGGGGAAGGCAGAGGTAGAGGAAAACTCTTCATTCTGGGGAGTAACTGGGAAAACCCCTTCTTCTTTCCTTCCTCTTTCCCACCTCAAACCAGAAGACAGCTAACCCTGGTCAGCTGTCCTGACCCAGTCGTGCTGGTGGGCTTTGCACAAGCTGCTGTCTGACTGCCTTTGTTGTGGCTCTCTCCCTGTCTCCCTGCAGTGTGATAATGACAGGTGCATACAACAACTTCTTCCGGATGTTTGACCGCAACACCAAGCGGGACGTGACCTTGGAGGCGTCCCGGGAGAGCAGCAAGCCCCGAGCCATCCTGAAGCCGCGCAGGGTCTGCGTCGGAGGCAAACGGAGGAAAGACGACATCAGTGTCGACAGTTTGGACTTCACTAAGAAGATCTTGCACACGGCGTGGCACCCGACCGAGAACATCATTGCTATAGCAGCGACAAACAATCTGTACATATTTCAGGATAAAGTGAACTCAGAAATGCACTAGATTTATCAATATCCCTCTATATTTACAAACCAGCCTCTTGAGAGTTGTAGAAGGATGTGATCTTCACAAAAAAATGTGGCTTCTGTTGTGGGATTTGTAGGTTGCATCCTTTCATCCCTCAGCCTGTATCATTATTGGTGGCAAGCCAATTATTTTCCATCACTGCAGCTGTATGAGTAAAAGGCACGAGTGCAAATCCAATACTGTGGTCTGTATCAGTTCCTTTAAACAAACAGGGGTGTTTATTCAGTTTAGGAGTGTTGCTGAGGAGGACTGAGGCTCCTCAACTCCTGTCCATCCTTTCGAGGGTCTCAGTGGTTTGCAGGACTGTGGTGTTCTGGTGCCCTTCCTGCTTTTGCAATGCACAGCATTTACCACATTGTTAGAGCTTTTTGCCTCAATATTTTGATTGGATTTTTTTCCAGTGCTGTTCTCCTGTCTTTCAATTAAGCCAAGCCTGTTTGAAAGAATGAATAGCCACATCCCTTTAGAACATTGGAGGGACCTCATGAGAGTTARAGGTGGAAGCAGAATCCCTGCTGGTGAAAAGCTGCCCCATCTCACCCATCCCATTCCCTTCTTTACAATACCCTCTTATTTATTTATTAWTTAATTTATTTATTTATCATTACATTACTTTGTGCTTCACCTTCCCAAGTGAGTAAGTGACAGACTGGTATARTTACTCAGCCAGCTTATTTTAAGAAGTTTTTTTCTCCATGGTTCTCTTTGCTCTGTTTAAAACAATAAGTAGTATCTTCATTGTGTGAGGACTATTAAAAAACTTGGCATTGCAGCTCTGGRGGGACTGGCTGGTCAGGCACAGCCTGGCAATTCACACACAAACCYGTGCTACCATTTGGGGTTGGAGTTCTGGAAACCTTGGCTAGAAGTGCTCTCCTTGAAGGCAGCAACCATCTTGAGGGAACCAAGTTACATCCCTGCTAGACACTTGATAAAGTCTCTTGTTTGTTGTTTGCAGAATGGTTATGTTAATCCTGGCCTTTGGGGAGTGCAGGCAATGCCTGGTATCTGTAACTGTGAAAAGAATGGTGCTGTGAGAGGCAGCGCTGCTCAGTGAATTTTAATGCTTTTAAATGAGGCCACTTCTGGGAGACAAAGTTGGCCCTGGAGAAACACGAAAATTTGAAAAATCCAAACCTAACAAAACCTTCCTCCACAGAAACACTGTTAGATCTATCTCTGTTCTGTAATGATGAGTGACGTAAATGGGAAGGGAAAATACACACAAAGTAGGGCATGCAGGAATGGTTTGGGAATGGTGCTGTGGGCAGGAAGTCCTCTTAATCCAGGAAAAGAAAGTTCTGCTGCATCCTTAATAGATAGCTCTGGCAGAAAATTCAATATCCCAAAGGATTCCTACTCTAACCTTGAATAAAAGAGCACAACTCACATGACCTGTTAGTCTGCCCGTATTAAAACTCCTCAGAAAAAAAGTCTTTAAGCCATTATGCACTGATTTCTTGGTAAGTGGAGAATGTACTGATGAAGGGATCTGCATGCTTTTGTATTTTGGTTTGGGGGAAGGGTGGGTGACAATCTGCTTACAAGAAATAAAAAACAAAGTCTAGAGCTTTTCTATGACATCTCAACTGCACACCTGAAACCTGTCTGTTGGAAGTTTTCTAGATCAGTGCTGTATATTTTGTGTGTAGAAGCACAAACACATGTGCACCAGTTTCCAGCCACACTAAACACATACGGTCTGAAATGTGTAGGGTGATTTTAAAGGGAACAAAGAATGTTTGTTTATAAAATACTGTATGCTGTAGCAGGCATGGACAGTATATGTACATATTTATTCTAACGAAATTTAACAAAATTGCCTTTTCCTTTTTCCTTGTAAAAAGGTTTAAGAGTGTGGTAAACTGTATAGAGAACTTGTTAATGCCAAACTACTGCTTCAAGGGTGTCATACAATTTCTTTGACTTTTGGCCCCCTCCATTAATATTTGCAACTCAAAAAGAAAAAAAAATTGCTATCAGCTCATATTGGCATTTACAGCTAGAGATACTTAAAACATATATTTAGCTTTTAACATTCTCAAGTAAGATTCTATAGATAACTTATTATAAAGCATCAGATCTTAATGCAACCATTTTTTGTTTTTAATTTGAAGTACCGTACTCTATCACAGCTTTGGGTACCAAAAAGAACATGTTAAAATTAAATAAACAAATATATCTTTGGAGCTTTATAAAACTAATTAAATACCCAACCAAAATACCACGAAGTAATTATAGAGGAAATAAATAGAAACCTTTCAAAGACCAGTATTCYGTTCCTGTCTTTGCCATCACTGTTACAGATCGGTTTCCTGGTTTCTTGAATGTATGGAAAGTTAACATCGTCATTGTGAACGTTTCCAACTTTCTTTCTCTTTTAGTTTGAGCTTTCAGTGGTGTAGAGTAAGTGATGGTAAAGTTGGTAAATCTGATTGTTTTGAAAGCTGTTGTTCATGGCTGCATTTTTTGTGTTGCACAAATTAGCTAACTGTTGTTGAATAAAAATATAAATATGTTAATACCAGCTTTTTCAATAAAACTACAACCAAAAAAGGCAAAAATAGATGACTTCAAGGCACAGCTTATTTTTAAGCTTGGCAAGAAAGAGTTGTTTTACCTCCTTTTACAGAGGAGGAAGAGTCACAGCAATCAGGACTCAGAGGGCAAGGTACTGTGGGAGCCTCAAGTGTTGTGCAGGTGGAGGAGGGAACACGTGCCCTGAGTGGGATTAGGGTGTTGTGTGATGAGGATTGTGGGCAGCTGGAGCAGAGCTGGAGACATGATTGAGGTTCAGTCCTGGAACCACCTTTTTCTTTTGCTTATAGCCCAACCTGGACTTTAGGCTTGAGTCTCAGTCTCCTACAGATGGAATCAGAGATGTGCAGTGTGAATTGACACACGAAGCCACAGGTAAAAAAAAATGCATTGGTGGTGTCACCATGAAAGAAACTCTAATTTGGTCCCCCCTGGGCAAAGGCAAACATAGGTTGGACTTGAGGATATCACAGGTCTTTTCCAACCTAGTTCATCCTGTGATTCTGTAAAAACTGGCTAAAGTCATAAAATAAATAAAAAAAAATTTAAAATTATAAAATAAAAAATTTAAACTTGGTTTATATTTATAGTATATATACTATATATCTTTTATATATATAATATATATTTTTTTAAAACTTTGGTATATTTTCCAACAGTGTCATCACTGTTTGAGAATTTCCAGCCATGGGAGTGTATCAGGGATGTGGTGAGGTCAGCCTCCCAGATGAGACAGACACTGGCTCAGGTGACAAACCAGAGTGCTACCAGCARAGCAGCATCCTGCTTTCTCCCACCACTTSATCTATACCACAGGGGAAAATAAAATACATTAATAAAAACCAAAAAAAAGCTGGCTTGGCACACTCACTTAGGGTAGGAAACCATTCTCTCTCCAGTCTGAGCTGATGCCTGACTCTCCATGGTGATCCTGACACTTGGCCCAGATCTGGGGCAGCTCTCTGGAATCTCAGTCCAAGGCAGCTGCTCCTGCTYGTGCAGGGGTGAGAAGCCTCCCCCCATCCTTGCCCATGAGTTAGACACTGAGAGGCTGAGGCCTGTTTCTGGATGCAGACCAGAATAAATTTGCCTCAGCTGTTCCATGAGGCAGAGTGTGGCTTTGCACAGCTCTCCAGAGCTAACATGCTAATTTTTTTCACCCCTTTTTTGGAAAGACACAGTCAATCCCACTCGTTTAGATGGACAAATATGACTAGGCACTGAAGAGAGAAATCTCAGCTGAAAATCAACACATCAAGCAGTACACTATTTACCTTCCCAGTTTCCCTTTTCATCCCCAAATACCCAGTAGGAGCAGGAGCCAGATGGCTCACTCGCRTGCTTTTGAAATTTTCACACGCATATTTAGCAGCTACATACGGCAGCTTAACCCTTTGTGGCTTGGGGGAGATGCTGGTGTGAGCCACCTGCTTCTGCTGTTTGCAGCCAGCAAGTTGTTCTGCTTTAAGTCTATGSTTGGAGCCTTTGGTTGCCCCAATGAGAAGGCAAGTAAAAGCCTTTATATCCAATTTTCGGAAACATTATTATCAATTTGCTCCTCCCAATAGGAATTATTTCCCATYTGCAATCTTGTGAGCAAATTGTATTGAATCTAAAATTAGAGCATAAACTCATTTACCTTGCTCATGTGGCAGAACCAGGATTACTGGAATGGGCCTAATTTTATAGGGACRGGGTATGTTTTTTAGGCTTTGTGAAACCATTAAATGGTCTGGAAATTCTGTACAGGCCAGCTGTGAAAAGGTTTGCTCTCAGAGTGCACCATGAAAAGGCATTTCTTAGTAGTGAAATTTTATTTTTCTTCTCTCTCAAGTTGGATGAGGATCAAACCTTTACTCATGTGAAAGTGAACACAACTCTTCAGGCAGTTGTAGATCCTAAATCTASCCCATGATATAAAGCAATTTATGTGGAGCACTTGACTGCATAAACTCCTCAGTTCCCTCAGCTCTGAAAGCTGCCACAATGGATCAGCCAGGCAGGGTACAGCTAATTATTGTCCTGCCATTTGCTAATTGAGGCAGTAGGACAAGATCCTTAAACCAACAATTCCATTRAAGAGTTATTTCAAGTATCATGACAGTGCTGTACATTGTTTTTATAACACGTTTGCTCAAACAAATCAACCCTACAGCAGTGACTTGATCAAACTATGCAGGGTGGTTTCCTGGACAGCCACTCCTTGTTTTAAAACATACTATAATCATACTGCTAACATGCATGTCTCATTCAATAGCCTGATCCAAGCAGATCAGCTTTAAATACAGTACCAAATTCTTCAGCTGGCAATAGGTATGTGAATATGGCACTATGACTGTGCTTCAAGGAGCAGAGTACTTAGCTCAGAGAACTCCAGAAACCCCATCACTTCTTTGGCTTCATCA